>OFHS01000436.1:0-43372 GCA_900245855.1 Calvadosia cruxmelitensis
ATCCCCGCTCTTCGGCTTCCCCGCATTAATTCCTCCCCGCGAACCCCGCAAAGTTCTCCCCGCTACAACTCTAATCTATATCAACGGACCAATGACCCACTTTGTGTAATGCTACAGACGTTGGCAATTCGGAACAATGGATTTTATCATGTTCAGGCATTCCAACTAGATGTTCTTAATTTTGAGTTATAGGTGCTGATTAACTAGCCCGTTGGTTGTTTTCTTCAAAGCGTCATATTCATTTGTGTGTTTAGGGATTTTTAGTTTTTTATTTGTACTCTGTTCTTGTGTGATGTAGGAAAAAGCATTCCTTCACAGTAGAAAGTCAGAACTCAACCACAGCGCTGGCGTATGACTCACCAAGTGCATTCGTTGACATGAATGGGGACATGCACCCAGGTGAGTTCAGCAACATGCAATCTATTTGCGTATAGCTCTGACTGTCTTGGTTACATTATGCCCAATACTCTCAATGGCTGTTTCTTTTCCTGATGTAACAACATGTTTCATTTCAATTATAACAGTGCTGTGTTGTGCACGCTGAATCTTATAGTCATGTAGTTCAACCAACGTTAGCTGCGACTATCCCCAGCATTTTCTGTTACCATTGGTTTCAATCCTATGCGACATCCCACACGATTGTTGTCCCATTTGCTATGCTCCCAGTTGTTGGCCCCGTAGGTGGCTTTTAAGCTGTCCAGATCCGTGCCGCATTGCTTTAGCCAGATGTTCTTTGACACGTTCCTGGTACACCACCGCTCTGGTGGGGCTGGGGCTTGCAGTTTCCACAGACTGTAGGGTTTAGTCTCTGGCATCCGGGAGGTGTGACCGAGCCATTGCAGTCTGAGCATGCAGAATCTTATGTTGGCGATAGCAGTTAGTCTCTAGGTTTGTTAGGTCAGGCCTGCCAGCAGGTGTCTGTTGGCTAAATAAATTGAAGTGATGACTGTGAAATTACATTGTTTTATATTGCGCATAACATTGTTTAAATCTATACATGTGTTTACTGTTTACTTAGCCAAAATGGCTTGTTCTCTTTGTTCGAGCAATGTGGCTTTGTGCCCCACTCTAGACATGTTACGCTCTATTAGCCCTTTCCCCTTACTCTGAACATTATGATGTTTGGAACAAAAACTAACAATTATTGTAGTAGAGCTGTGCTCATCTTTCTATTTGGAAAATATAATTTTTCATTCTCAAGATTGGCGAATGTTCATTAATGGTGATGTATCAACATCAGAGTAACATTATCATAATTTGCTATTTCATTGTTGTCCACTCAGATTTGTTAGTTGTTGCAAGACCAACTATTCTACTCAAATCTACAAAGTTGGAAATATGGCTAAATAAGGTGTGTTATGATAGCTGTCATGACAGGAACATATGCAGTGTATTCTGGGATAATTGTGATTGACCCTGCAGCCAAAAGTCCCCCCCCCCTGTGCAGCATTTGAAGTCATCTGATTGTATATCGGGCACGGGTGTTGCCAGCAACAGTGAAACTGAGAAGAATGGCTTGCCCTAATATATTATGCACTTCACTGTCCACAAACACCGCTGGTGACCATGCTTCAGCATTCTAACCAATCAAATGATCCCATTCGTCATGGTAGAGCCCAACGGAAACACATATGCAACTATCCACAGAAGACCTGTGTGCCGTTGGACTTGACATTGCCACTGCAATGCAGTGTTGAAAAGCCGTGGGGAATAGTCTAGATAAATATCCTCGCTGTAACAAGAGTTTTGGCAAGCCATTCATGATCAATGACAAAGATGATATGCAACACCTGTCCTTTTACTCGTTTATTTGCTTCTTCTTGTTGGTAATACCTGTTAATGTCTTGTCATGTGTGTGAATTGCGACTTTAGAATGGCGTTCTTACAAAGGAGAATGAAGATATTGCCCTTCCTACTGTTGACAACATCGAACGTTTTGGACAGTTGAGTTTTGCTGACTTAGGTAAGCACCCTCTCTGCCGTATATGACCACAACGATTGACTGCTTATGATGATGGCATATATCATTGATTTGGTGTCAAGGATAGAATGGCATTTGGTTTGGGACATCATTGTCTGGATGTGCGTTGTTGTTGTTCTCTTTGCAGATGCCGACGGGTCTCTTGACGTCATTCTTCCATTATGCGAAAAGGACCAAAGCATATCAATATACGTCTACAGTTTGAAAAAGGTTTGTTGGTTACATCTCAACCATAAAGATGCCCAAATGATTGACATCCCAAGAGTGTGTGCGTATAGTGGCTCACTGCACCAGAAAATATTGCTTAACGCTAGAATTGACTGTCAGCCACGTGATCCAAATCAGTTGATGGAATTGTCAATCAATTCTATTGTCCTTGGCCCAATTTGAACTAAGCACAGCAGCCCAGCACCCAAGGTGCCAAAAGAACAAACCTCCAACTTGCCTTCTGATATTCACCCATTTGAATGCTGCTTGATTGTGCTTCCTCGATTCTCTTTCCTTTTGCTCATTTTGATTTATTCTGGTGCAGTTGAGTGTAGTTATATCTTTTATCGAGGGTGTCAAATGAATGAATGAATGAAGCCAGCATTAATTTAATGACCTCACTTCTGGTGTGCTTGCGGTCAATCTCCAGATCGTTGCGTATATTGTGGCATTTGAAGATGCGATCGATCCATCCTGGAATCATGCTGGAATGCAGTATTAGCCTAGAATTCAGATCAGACCATAAGACAAGAAGGGCGCGCTTAGGTAGGTTGCTCAGCTGTAGGATGCTTTCATTGGCATATGACTGTTTGTTGTTATCATTGCCAGTGGTACAAGATCTTGTCCAGCAAACTCATGGACTTCGACTGCCCTTCCATCAGTACAAAGACAAGCAGCAAATTCAAGTTCCCTCTGACGCTGCGAATGAGTATGTGTGGCTGTGGTTGCTTCTTCCTCTGCTTTATTTCTCGTCTCTTCGGTGATGTGGTTCATAATCTATTTCATGTGATATCTGGGTTTAAGGTGATTTCAACATGGACAGCTATCCAGATGGCATCACAATCGTCAACGCCAAATGGCAAGTCTCCCATCGCCTTATATTTTTATTACATCGAATATCAATGACTGCTGATGATTTGATTTGATTTGATTTATTTGTCAAACATGGATAATACTAGCCTAGGATAATACCCACTGATTGACAGTCAAGGGCAAGAAAGTAAAACTATTTTCACTATCACAATCTAATACAAATAGCAAAGCATGAAGAATTTACAGAATCTAATTGACGATTGAGGTCAGGAAATGAAACAGATCTGACACCATTATCCCTAAGGAATTTCCATACAAGGAGGACTCAATTACTGAAGGCAAAGAGAACACTGAGTCACTTCCTGGAATAGTTGGAGGCTGTACTTTCTTGGGATTACCACGCATGGTATAATGGCATAGAATGATGTCGTTGTTGCTTCTGATGGGGTTGTTTGTTGGTTTATTTTGCGCAGGGAGAAACCAGCAAGGCCCAGTCTTGTTGTCCTTGAGAATGTCGCTTGCTCGTCTAGCCTTGAAACGACATGTACCTGGACGAGGACCTTTGCGATCACGTGGAAGCTGCCGGTGGGTTTTTGTTATTGTTGTTGTTGTTGCTGCTGTGCCTGTCCAGGCCCTTGGTCTTACTGATTTCCCATAATTTACTTTGTCTTGTTGTCTCTTGTTTGCATTGTTGTTTTTTAATTTGGTGTGAATTAATTGCGTTGTTGTTTAATTGAAATGAGAGGCTACTTTCCTCCTGCATCATTTTTTTTCTTTATTTCTCCTTTCTTTCACTCCGTTGTATAGTGTTGATCGATTCCTTTTCTTCTTTCTCCATTTCTCAAAAGTTTTTATTCCTATCAAACCTTGAACTGTTCACTAGTTGCAACCCTATGATTCTTGGATAACATCATTTGTGGGTGACCCATTTCGTGCTAATTGCCTTTTAGTGGCAATTTGTCATGTCAAGTCTGATATTGACAATCTGTATTCAAAACTGTCTTGACCAACCACAAGAAGAACCAATGTAGAAGGTCTCTTAAGGCAGGTGGTCACCTAAGACAGGTAAAATTGTAGTATTTGAACCTCAAAGTACCATTTGAATATGTGGCTGCTTGAGACAGGTGGTCGTTTACAACAGGTGATGGTTAAAACAGGATGGACTGCGTATCCATTGCCCGTTTTCACTTTGTTTATTTTGGCTTTAGGTGGAGAAGTACGCAGCGCATCCTGTCCTGTTTGGCTTGCTCGATTTCTACGACAATGTGAGTTCACCAGATTACCCGTGGGCGAATAGTGATCCTTCGACAATCTGAACGGGCTCACGGAGACTCATGGCTGATAACTGGACATGCATACATGAGTGGTGCTGAAATAGAAATCATGTCTTTGCATTACGTTGCTGATGTCCTATGAGAGTGGTTGAGTGCCTCTCTCTCTCGTGAATCGGAATGCATTTGCGTTTCATCACGAGGCTGTAATTTGCCTCTTTTTGGCGGTTTTAGGGCATTGCTGATTTCGTTGTGGTCCAGGAATCAAAGAACAATTCGGGCTATTTCTTAACTGCGCTTAAGAACGAATACAGCGTCGAAACGACGTTCCTCAAGGTCTCAGGTGAAGATCGCGATCCCAGTGACACTTCAAAGGCATTGTCTGACATGCTACTGCTTGTGATTAGCCAATGATCTCTCTGCTTTCATCATTGCAGTGTTGTCAGGGAGATGCTACAAGGAGTGCGCATGTCACAAATCACACACGGTGAGAACGTCAAATGATGTGCAGTCTGTGTGCCCTGTGCCTGATCTGGCTGCTGTGATCTCTCTAACGGGCTGCTCTCTCGAGGTAGCAAGTCCAAGGAATGACGCTGAGATGGCTCTTTTGCGTGAAGTCTCAGGCCCATGTGTACCCCCTGATCTGCCATTGCTGTTGTTTTATTTGTTGCCTTTTGCTTTGTCGCTTGTTCGTGGTATTCGACATTCCTTGATATCCGTTCTATTCCTATCCTTCAGCCTTATGGATCGAATCAGTTTGGTGCCATGGTAACGTTCTCGTCAACTGACACCAACGGTGATACCATTGCAGGGTCAGGTGGGTGCGGTCATATCACGACTGTTATTGTCAAGTCATAAATGTGGTGACTGTGTCTCGCTGGACAGGCTGCTAGCCTCCTACCTCGTCGTCACGTGTTTCCGTTTGATGTTGTTTGCAGCTGTCCAATCTCCAAAGTCGTCGCACTTTTCATTGGAGCTGCCGTATGTCGTCTTCGGTCTTGGCAGGACGCCGAATTTCGTGGACAAGATGACTGTGGGCGTGGCCCAGGAGGAGGGCGTGGTATGATGATGTGCGGCTGCAGCGTAATTGGCACTCATTAGTGCTTGTTAACGGCGGAGACTGAGTAGCACTTTCTTGATCAGCAGCCAATTTCAAGCAATCACATTTGCCGCTTAAATTTCATGGGTCCGTTCTTGCCTTTGCAGCCGAATCGCGTGCATGAATGGCAGTCCCTCATTCCCAATTCTCAAGTCATCGTTGTCCCCTATCCCCGAAACAAACCATCAGAGTAAGTGTCATCCCCCCTCCCATCGTATGCCCCGTCTCGAAATGGCTTCTTTCAAGACGTGAGTGTGCTTATTTGATGCTTCGCAGGTGGATGACCAAACTGCTCGTCACCCCCGGCAAGCTCGTTTTTCAGACGGGAGCTGTGTTGCTGGGCACGTGCCTGCTCGTCGCTGGGTTGATACTGGTGTTACATGTCAAAGAAAAGGTAATAAACGGGCACATCATCTGTGCCAGGCACAAGGTCGGTGTGGGTACTTCTCCTGAATTGATTTTATTATTCTTGCCTCATTCTGAATAGCGAGAAGACGAACGCGAGAAACGTCAAGATGCGCACAAATTCCACTTTGACGCCCTGTGAGCCATCCTCAACGCTCTTTTCCATGACGATGGCGTGAAATGGAAGCCTGGTGCCAAGTCATGATCGATTGGACATTCTTCCTCGTTGCCGCTGGCTCGCTGTGGCTTTTACGCAAAATATTCAACTGACCGACGTTCACCTTGTAAAAAGTATTTATAACGGACGAGGTATATTATAGTTCGTCTGTGCCATGGCATGTAATGATGACTGGATTAATTCATTAAATAGACGCCATGCTCCAGCCGCCTTTGTACTCTTTGCACCATATCACTGCAGAATGATGCTGGCTGAGTTCGCTGCTGGTCTCGCCTAAATCATGCGTTGCTAGTTTATCAGAATTGACATGGTTTGCCACCATTTTCTGACTTGAGAAATCTCGACGGACCACCTTGGAGGTCTGGGGCTGTTCATGTGTTGCGAATCCATCCGTTGTTTACAGTGGCTGGTTGCGTTGTTATCGATGGGCCGGAGGTGGAAACAAGAGCCTCATCAAAGACGGAGAACAGTGCGCCACTTGTTTGTTTTGGCAAACTTCAGACGTTGTCATGTCTTATTGACGAAAATCAAGTCCCTTGTTTGCCCGTCCCTAAAGCATTTGCTGGTCGTAATCACGCCAGCGGCCATGTTTGCACGTTCTGAGGTCCGCCATGATGCGAATGTTCGTGACCTCCGCTGCGTAATAGCCCTGCGATGCCGACCAGTTATAGCTTATACGGCAGTACTTGCTTGCGGCTTGATCTAAGGATGACGTCAGAAGCCGATGCTATCGAATGAATGGCCACGAATGATGAGCGTGGCGTGTTATCAGTGATGATGTCATCGAATCTATTTGCGATTGTCACAAGGACGCCTCTTTGTTTGCCGAATGAAGTGCGATACGCGAGTTATTTGTAGACAAGAACTTGCGAGTTGTATTTGAAACGGAAGGAACAACTAGCCTCTAACTGCGGTGCCTCATCTTCCAGCCCGGTGATTCATTGCTTTGGGCTGTGAATTACGAATGCTATTCAATCGGGCGTTCGTTGGCAAATTAGGCAGCACCACTTTGCTCTTCTTTCATTAGCCAATGCAATGACAAAGAACAAGAGTCATCCTAGACCACGAGCGAATGTCTGAAGACTGTCATGCGAAGACAGAAGTGCAATCAGCTATACCCCTCCCTGCGCCTGCGCGTGAATCGAGGCGAGATTGTCGCATGACTGTCAATGATTTTGAACAAAACGTTTGTCTGAGGATAACAATGATGTCTTTGCAGCACACAATCAAACGCAGGGCAGTTGATGAAGGGCTTCATAATTACGTCATCTCAACTGTGTGATTGTGACGGCGTTTTGTACACTGCCAGTACAGACGACGGTACTGAAGGCAGACGCCTTCCACCTAACCACTCAACGTCAGCTGAAATGAGATAGTTTTTGCGATATTCATGAATGTTCATTTGCATCAGTTAAGTTTGGGTGAATTCGATCGGCAGGCGAGTGTTCTGCCGATGACAGCGACCGCTCTCCGCTGCATTGCCTGTTGCCGGCGAGCGTAATAGGCCCGCGAGGATTGTCGCGTGGAAGTGAGCCACTCATCTGTTCCTCTAGTGTTTGCGTGGCGCACCAGAGGCAAACGGGAGGAAGAATCACCGAGCCCATTTAGACCGCTTCAGGACTTTTTAATTTCAGAAACTGGAGTAATCCAATCGCTGTCTTCTGCAAACACACCAGCCACAAGCAAGCGCTGCGATCACTGCCACCGAGCCAGTTTTCATGGGATTACAAGGCAAGGCAAACAGGCGGGAAGAGGAGCGGGTTCAATGGGAACACGTGCAATCAACAGAGGACAAACGCTGCCGCAGCTGTGCTGTTTGCGTAGCACCAAGGCGACGACAAGAATGGCCGTGCACCTGCGTCTCAACAGGTGATGAGAGGCGCATTGTGTTGTCCCTTGCCCTGTCCCTTGTCTCTTCGCAATGGGCATCCCGTCAGTCCCAAGGGGACAGCCCCCGATGCGTCATGACCAGTTCGTTCCTTGTTGTCGACCATATCACTACGATGACCAGTGCCGGTTGATGACGAGCAGTTGATGACTTTGTCGATGATCTTGCGTTCTAATTACTGCACTTTCGGTTCGCACGTGGCCAACGAATCGTGAATTTGGTGCGAAGTCACTTTGGCCTCTGGTCGCTGCTTTCAGCGGCTGTGATTGGCGCTCGCCGAAGCCATGAATAACGGCTGACTTCATTTGCACATTTCTGGCGCTTGCCTTTGTCATGTAAATCTCACTGTCATCATCCGTGTTAAATCATTATACCAAGTCAGCTCACGCCTTTTTAGGCGTGTATTTGCGCATACGGCCATCACTCGAGCGCACATTGTTGGACATAGGTGAGCGGCCAGCGGAGATTGGGATCGCCCGTTGCATGTATCATTTGATTATTCCGACAACGAAAAGGCGCCAAAGCCAGCGACAAAAGAAACAAAGCCTTTGATTGGCAACCCACTCGCGACTGGTCCTTAAACTCAGCTACGCGCTTTGAACAAAACGAAACACAGAGCCAGTCCGTCTCACAATAGCCGTTGCTGTAGAGCGTGTTTCACTTCGTCGAGTGTGTTCAAGCGACGAGCCGATTTCAAATCAAGGTGAGTGTCAACCAGAGTGGATTCCTTATCAAATCTGTCGAGCAGAGAACCGTCTGGATTTGTTGTCTCAGCTGAACTTTAGGCGCGAGTACTGCAGGTACAAATTTTGTTGAATTTCCACATTGTGTTGCTTGACAATCAGCATTGACATCCCATACAGCCACGAACTATGCCAACACAAAAGCGCTTCTTTATCTTGTTTCAACGCAAAACAACCGTGGTTTCTGTTTCAAGATGTTGTCGATACACGAGAGTGTTTGTTTCGTCGTCTACACTGATTTATATTGAGGATAGTTGTATGCGATTGACGCGTTGTGTTTCGCTCTTTTCAAGCAGCCATGGGAAAGACGGACGACGGGCACGTCAAGCGACCGATGAACGCGTTCATGGTATGGTCGCGCGGCAAACGCAGGCAAATGGCCCAGGAGAATCCAAGAATGCACAACTCAGAGATCTCAAAGCGCCTTGGTGCCATGTGGAAATGCATGTCACAGGAAGAGAAACAGCCGTTTATTGACGAGGCGAAGCGACTGCAGGCCATCCACATTCAAGAGCACCCCGATTACAAGTACAAACCGAAGCGACGCAAGCCTAAACAGATGAAGAAGGACGCACTGTATCCATCCTATCCCAATGCCATGACACCAGGCATGATGGCTATGGATGGCAAATACCATCCACCTACGATGGGTCAGCTGCCTCAAGGCATCAACATGGCCATGACCATGAACAGCCTAGGCAACAACGACTCCATGTACGCCAAGTTGAATGCCGGCAACACGGCCGCCTACCATCCGTCCATGACACCCACCTACCCTGTCATCTATCCGAGTTTCAACGTGGCCATGAACGCGCCTTCTTCTTCGCCAAACAGCTATAAATACGTTGCCAACACACTGCCATCGACCATGTCGCAGGACACCAACAACTCCATGTCCTTCAGGACTGATTATCTTCCAAGTAAATACTACACGGGCGGCTCGCAGGCCAACCAGTACAACCCCAGTCCGGCGTCAGGCAGTGCCGTCGCCCAACAACACCGCTACGCAACTCCAGACGAGGCACGCTCAGCCATCGCATCGGAGAGTAACGACACATTGCTAGGCAGCAAACACACCAGCACAGGCACTGCCGGTGGAGCGGCAGCCACGTCGACCTACGCGATGAGCCCAGTGTCATCGCACGATGCACAGACGAGCGGACAGCAGCAGCAGCGGGTCTGGCAGCCCCAACAGGACATCTCGCGACCAGTTGCCTACGTGCCCGTACTCTTGCAGTGAGGGTGAGTAAGACCAGCAGGGTGTAATGATGTATGCTTGATGTAAGTCAGACTGCCCTGCGTCCCTGCCTTGCCTAACTTGTATCAGACACTCTCCTGCCGCGAGCGGGCTGTCTGTGGCGTTCCTTCATCCCTACCCAACGTTGTTTGATGACTGCTGGAAATGGAAACTTGAATTCAGTTTTTATCATTATAAGCAAGAGAAAAGTGGCTTTCGCGTCATTTCACAAGAAAAGGTTTGTCCGTTCTGAATAGAATGGCCCCGAAGCGACAATGCGCGATTAGAATGTCCCCGCACAACGACTTGTCCACGGCACTCATTCACTGTGTACACATCTAACACAATGCCGAAAGAATTACCTGCAAATCTCTTTGGCCGAGGCATTATATAGATAGCACGGGCAATGACATTCTTATTCACTCGCGATGCTTTAGATACAGCCAATGGTAGGAAGTCGAAATTGTGAAGGGATGTCTGTTCGATAACGCGGTTGGCAATCGCAGCCATGTCTCCTGCAGTTTGGCATGGAGCTACCCTTTAGCTTATGAATACGTTCTTAATGTTGCCAGCAATAGTGTCTTAGGTTTGCATGTATCTGATTGAGTCTGTTTTTGCTACAGGCCAGCGCCGTGGTCTTTTCAGCCCGCGTTAGGAACAATGCACGGCCGGGCCGTCGTCTTTCACTCGCCTGATGTCTGGATGGGTGGACGAGACCCCGATTGCTGCTTGCTTGGTCCTGTGGCTATGTCTTTTCCCGTGGACTTTCAAGGCGTGCCTTCTCCTCGGCTAATCATTGGAAATAGATGATATTCCCCGTGTCAAGATTTGACGGCAATTTCAAAGCGGAGTTGGAAATGTCAAAGCCTGGCCAGCGCTTGTTTGCCGAGGATGTTTGCTCGCTTGGTCAACAATGCTGTTACCAGGGATCCATTCGCTAGCTTAGAAGTACAATTTTTGTAAGACTGTATTTATGCACCCAATGCTTTTAATTTCTTGTATTTGTTACACAGTAACAGTTCGTGTGTGGTTCACGTGCGTCGGCATGGCTTGAGGGACTTCACTGGCCAACGGTTCGTCCGACGCCTCTCTCGCTCTCTCTCTCTGACGCAAACGAAAGCCAGATGCGCCGTGTTGGACACTGTACTATTTATTTATCCTCAAGCATGGAACATTCCGAGCTCAAACACTTACTGCTGTAAAAACGGCATATTTATACTGGTATGTTTGGTATTTACCAGCAACAAACCCCAAAGTTAAAGTAACCTCTACAATAGCTCAAGTATTTGTGATAAGAAAAAATACATCGAAGCACGTGGTCTCTTGCGATTAATCGTTTGCAGTAAAACATCTTTAATTGGAAGCGGGAGAGCCGGTTTTTGGGATGTTGTTATTCTGCTAGAAATAAATACCATTTTGTAATGTGGACGTTCAATTTGACAGACGGGCGAATATTGGTCACGCCCATTGGAGCAGGAAAGCCTTGTCTAAGGCTAGCCGCGGGATTTCGTCAATAGAGCGGATTTGTTCTGCCGTAAAGCCCTTGCAAAGATCTATCATTCCTTTCCACCTACAGCCTTAATCCGCATTGTCTTGGGCCTGCGAAATCGTTTGATATCGGTGGCGAAAGCGCGGTCTGTCGGTCCTTTTTATTACCGTTGGCTCTGCTGCGCATTTCAAGCGAACGGGACGCTCTGATTCAGTGTGTCTGTGTGTGTGGGCGTCGCCCGTTCGCGTTGTACATTTGCCTGCGCCGTAAATAACGGCAGATCGTAACGAGAACGAATCGGTAGAGTTCGAACAATGACATTGACCAATTATAACTGCTTAGCTTCCTGCCATTGCCAGTGCTACGGTCGTTCCCGTTGTGGTCCTCCGCCACATCCGCAGGCCAATTACCCTGGCTCCAGATCCTCGTGTCCCTACAGGTTCAGTTATAATATGACGTAATTGTCAAGACATTTAACTTGACGTCGCAGTCTCTTGTTTTATTCGCTCGTCTTGTTTTGGCTGCTGGGGGTCGTACCCTTGCTGATTGCAATCGCTAACTGTCGACCGACCTGTCTGTCATGCGAGGAATGTTCAATAACCAAGTGGACGCGGCTCACCGACGCCCCTTCAAACGCCGACAGCCTGCGCTTTGATCAACGCGACAGGCGTTCAAATGCGCAATTCTATGGAACCATCGATATTGAAATGGGGCCAGCCAACACTAATGGCGTGAGATGATAATGCGCCCGTTGCATTCAAACGTGGCCATCGCCTGGGAGAGAGTGGATCATCCAATTACGCTAATGTCAAAAGCCGCGTCTCGCTAACCAAAAGTCACTGACAAGACAAGCTCTTTTGACGCAGAAGCCACGGCACTGTCGCTAGATTTGTGGGAAATGCTGGCAAAGCGATTAATGCCTAGTGATTGTTGCGCACAAACAGCCGGGTGTTATACAACAGTGCAATTGGAAGGCATAGCGTGCTGTTCTGAGGGCACTATTTTTCTTCCTCCTTCCTAATTAGTTCTATAGCCAAATACCTTATCCCTCCCCCTAAGAAAAAGACTGAATTTTCTGCCTGATGATCAGCTTGACATTTAGATGAAATTAGATGCGGGAAGGATCTTGTGTTTCTGCCAAGTGCTTCAGTTTGTTGCCATCGAATTGATTGAGTCAAACGGTCTGGCTTCCTCTCCGATTAGATGAAGTAATCGCGTTGATTGTATGGGGCTCGTAAATGACGTCACATCATCTCTTTGTCAAGGAGCCAAGTGGTTCCCTCAAACCCACAAGCCCCTCTGTATGTGTGCATGCAGATTGAGAATAAGGGCACACGACGATGTCATGGGGTGCAATCTGCAAGGTGGGTGGGTATCAACAATGCTGATCAATGTAGTATACAGTAGTTATAGATGAGCTATACTGGCTGATGAGGATACCATCAAGCGTATGCCAGTGACACGAAGGCGTTGTCGCGTGCAACCGCCATCATTGAATTGCTCGTCGCCCTTTGGTAGGTGACTCGAAGAGGACACAACGGGATGGCTGTTTTCCTGCAGATGTGGTCAGGTCACAAGATGTCCTTTCCTTCCATTACGTGCTTCGTTGTTTTGCTCGTTGTCTAAGATAAGGACAATGCTTGGTCGAGGCTAATCCCTCATCGCACAGCTTCGACAGTGCAGGTGAATAGCCACTGACGTCACCTGGATGCCACGGCATTGTGAAAAGATCTACGAGAAGAATCCGTTTGTGTTTTAATCTTCGCCTTAAGTTACGAGTCATCCCACCGTCACATGAATGAAGCGCTTCGTCTGGCACACGGGGATAAACAGAGGGAGGGCATCCACACTGTCATTGTACGCGTTCAATGTCATTGCAGCGAACAGCGACATCCTGTGAATGGCACTACAGGGGACGCCGCTCAATTTCAAGACATCCCTCTGTAGCAATTTCAAATGAAAACCACGCTAAGATAAGAGGATTTCGTACCGTGGAAAATCATCAAGGAAAAGAATCAACCTATGATATCACAATGGGATTATTATCAGTGATCCTTCGGCGTTTGTTCGACGTCATGATGTAAACGGCTTCGAATGGCTGAACGGTCATTCAGTTGATTAGCACGCATGATGGTATCATGGTTGGTATAAACGGTACCCGGATAGACATTCTGAGGCTCAACCATTGATCGTCTTCTGTATGCATTCCCTCATCGATTTAAACCCTCAATGGGTCTACACCAGCCACACAACAGCACAAGTGACGTCGGCTCTTCATCATATATAGCCACTGGAAGCAGCATTCCTCTAATCGCTACGTGATCTTCATCGTCGGATCATTAACGCGAGAGAGCTTGTGATTGGCTCAACGGAGCAGATAAGGCTAGTGTTACCATGGCGACAAGGTCGGCTTTCTTCGCTGATGATTTCACACGAATTGACTTGTGCTTCAACCACGCTCTTAACGAAGGGACGTTGATCTTCTGAAACTGTATAGGGAAAGCAACGAAAACGAGTCACACTCTCAGCTATAGTCTATACCCAGTGCATAAATACTTAGCAACACCTGCCTCAAGCGACCGCACAAAGGACGAATGAAACAAACAAACGCTCGTTAGTGCATATGATACCATCATCCCTCACTATTACATAATCCATCTCTGTTTACCACAGTATCCTCTGTACCGTACGTGGTCCAATCAGTTAATTAATAGTTACTGAACGTGCGCTACCGCAATCAAGTCATTTGATGATCAAGGCAGGGCGGACCTAGAATTGTTCCATAATTACCTGATTGTCATGGATCAATTTGTCTATTTCATTGATGTCTATTATGTTTGTCGTCCTGGTTGGTTTCTCGCGAGGATGGGTGGCATCATCGGTGTTTGGAGTGTCCGTTCTCCTGTCCGCAACACCAGAGGTCACAGGGTGATACTCTGACACGATGCGCCGAGCTAACTCCAATGCCACCGAAGGCCTGCTGCATGCAGCTGGTTGAGCATCGCCCAGATGAGGCTGCACTGCTTGTGATGCAGAACACTGCTGAGTCAGCACTCTTTCGCTACTGGAGGACATCGGCTGACACAGTGGAGCCTTTTTTATCGCTGGTACGATTGCATCACTCGTGTCTAGTGGTACAATCCGTTTGGTGACTGCGAGGCATCGTTTTGCTGCGCTAGAAGCAGTAGGCTGCCCCGTGCCTTCACTTGCATTCGGCCATTTGCGTAATTGTTTCTTGAAGATAGGGGCGTATCTTGAAGACACGGCAACATTCGTAGGGACTGCAATCAAAGAATAACTGATAAAGAATACAAAAATAGCACTTAAATCGCCCTTCACGCGGCGTTAAGCAATAACATGAAAGTACAGTGGAAATCGGTTAATCAATTCCGTTTTATCCAGAAGTTCACGTATTCGGATGTCGCTCTAGTTCGATAGGAGCACAACTGGTAATAACGAACTGTTTGTTCCCGTCATGGCAGAACAAGATTGTCTGGGGATCGATTATCGGAGCTAAAAGTTGGAACTCTCTCCACATGAACACAAAATTCTTAAAACAAAAACGATTTTAAACTTGGATGATGACGACGATGGCATGGTTACGAGTAAATCCATTGGTCGGATAATGACACTATTTAAATCTATCTGCAGTTACAGCATCAACTGATTTGTATAAGGAGAGTCAAAATCAAGCTCAGTTCGTATAATTTTTGCGTGAACACACCGAAAGCCAGTTTGAGATGAAGACTTTCAGATGATCTAGCATCACCAAGTGAAGCACGATCAAAAAAGATTAATGGCATTGAAAAACTGTTAAACTTTGTCAAAATAGTTACATACTATGATGTGCTTATTGAAATCAGTATCATAATATATAAAGCAATAGAAATTCTATTGAAATCTAGTAGAAAGTTACGCCCAGACCATTGACATACACGCCTCGCTTGCCTTACAACCGATAAGATTTCACAAAGACGGCGCGGCAAGTGGCGTGATGTGACGATACAAATTAATCTCGTGCTTTCCAAGTGACTTGTTGCCTTTTCTGATTAAAACGACCAGAACATTTGTAGAGCCGGGAAATACCTCTCGAGATAGTGTTAGCACAGGTGACAAGTTCGTGAGATTTAAACTAAGTAATATAGCTAAGAAATCATTGATCAATTGTGGTTTCGTTACAATGATTCTAGAAGCAGCCAAATTCATTTTCAAAATGAGTACTATCACACTCGCTATCACATCGATCGATTTGTGCCGTGAGCGGTGAAGTGAGAACTCCATGAGATTGATCAATCTTAGAATTAATTTAGTGCATAATTCACATTTTGCAAATGGATCTGGTTGTCTGGCAGCCGTGTGATGAAGAAATTTCATTTCTTTCGGATGCTAGTCAAAGGCAAATCAAAGTCTTTCTTGTCCACACCAAGAAGTGATTGATAGGGCTCGATTCGTTTGCGTTTAAAAAGAAAGTATTTCGGAGTGCAAACAACTTGTGTCCACATGACGAGCGGGCTTGCCTTAAGTTGGTTATTGCTGTTGAATAGTACGCGCAAACATACACAACAAGAAGGACCTATCGACACTGCAGCAGGATCTCTGTTGATCAACATTAGAATTACATTTCCAGTGATAATCTCGTTGTTTCAAATCACAATGAGGAATGAATACGAGTCACTGATTAAGATGAGACATGTATTCGAGGTTGGTTGAATATGAGATCCCAGTTCCCTTGTCGTCATATGCCTATTAGCAGATTGGTTGACTGATCGATCTGCACCTGCAAGACACCTGCCAGGCGATCGTGTCTCTTCGTTGAATAATTGTTGTCAACTCGGCACAACGCCCTTACCTGTTACTTAACGAGGCGAGTGACCGTTACCATGGCTATCTGGGACTGTTAGCCGTTCTTGGTGGGTTGTGTGTTCGAGGGCAGCTGCTGCTTGTCGCTCAACGGGTTGCACCTTCGATTTCATCGCCAATTGCTGGATATAATGGCAGGTGGCAACGTTGAGCTGTTTACACGCCTCGTTGTCAACAAGAGATACGCTGAACCTGCGGTCGCTGCGTCACTGATCACTTGCACGCCTGGCAGCCTACCTATGAAAGGCACCTGACGTCAGAGGTCTTTCTCGTTTTCGATCACTCACTCTCACCGCATCAATGACGGTCTCTGTAATCTTGCAAGTTCATCATACCACGCTACTGCTCAAAATACCACTCAGCCCAGTTCCAAAGAACAACACGCTCGCCGGCGTACTGCGGGCAATGCGCTTTGCCGCGTTGCGCAGATGAGATTACCTGACTCGTCGAAACTGTTCGTCCTCCCAACGCAAAGATTGGGCACAACCTGATCACGTGCTTGACAGAGGGCGCTCTCCATTGGCCTATGCTGTGGATTGCAATGTCTCTGGGGCTTGTCAATGAAGCATAGCTGGTCATCTTCCAGGCCGTTGACGAACAGTGACGTAGGCTTCAGGTGCTCACGGCTAAACACGAGATCACGTCCGCATATGGAAGGCATGCGCGCTCTCAAGTCCCGTAGAAATCCAGTGGCAATAGCATCGAAGTCACAGTGATAATATACAATCGGCTCTCTGCTGCGGATGCACCAACTTGGGTATCTGTATATAGGATAGCGCTATCGTCAAAGATCAAACGACATCATAGTAAATACCATTCACATGTCAGACATACAAGCTGATGCAAACATGACTGCAATGACCCTTGACATCAATTAGCAGAGGACTATATCATGTATAACCCATTCAGTGCGTGACCAATACAATGCGAAAGGATACGTGAGCACTGTTCCCGAATAGAATTCAATATGATAATAATCTTCACATGCTTCATGCGGTAACTTGTATCCATACTGCGATGAGAATCAAGAGAAGCCTGCTTCAAGCGGAGATCAAACAGCAAACGCCGTCGCACGGTAAAAGATACACGGAGTATAAGGGACCCATCAGTGGCCGATCATCCACTGCATAAGACAATGACAGGGCACAGGGTCGCACCAAAAGTTAGTGGGAATATCCATGCAGCTGCTGGGGGCTGCCAGGAAGCAACTACTGCTCAAGGAATGACGCTCTCAAAGTGCTGACATGCAGTTCAATTCATTCATTAAATTGTAAATAATAGATTGTAAAGAATGTAGTTATTAGTTCTCGTAAATATGATGTTATGTGGTCAGTTAGTTTAGAGTTCACGTTTTTACATTTAACTGTTTATTAGGGACATCAGATTCGATGGCATTTTAATAGTATTTTTATTCTGAGCTTACATAGTTCTAATTTATTATTCATTTTTGTCAAAACAATGATATTTGAAATAAAGATTCTCCAAAGTAATTCATGCATTTGAAACAAATGAAACGAAAGGAATGAGATGTTCCGTTTCCTTATGATTTCACGCACTGTATATCTACATTTTCAGAATTGTTTAATTATTTAACAATTTTTTAAATTTTTGTGATATTTGCAAGCAAAATGGATCGCGGAAGCACCTGTATATAGAGCACTGGGGTTGTGCTGCATTTTGCACTCAGCGGAGAAAGAATTCAAGATCCTACGGGGGCCACTCTGCCCCCTTTAAATCCACTACTACAGGCCCCTTGATATGGATATCCAGTGCCACGGTCGAAGGATGCTGTTAAGCAGATCGGATTCAGTGAATATTATTCCATTACCGGTACACACAATAAACATTGTAAATTTGAAATGGAAGCTAAGCTAATTTTTTTTTTAAATGATGATATATAACTTTAATTCCATTGAAGATCATGGAGAACAATCTACACTAAAAGAATGAAAATTGATACTTTATATGGTAAGACCTGTCTAGAATTATCTACAAATTACTCAATAAAATTAACTGAACATGAAACTAAAAGTTACCTAAAATTACTACATTAAAAGTCTTGTTTACAAATTATGTTAAATTCTTCTTCCTTCATAGACCGTGAGGCTGTGTATCTCCAGCCCTATTGATCGTGCGTGATTGATAACCGATGAAGCGTACCGTGCTCTTCCAGTATTGCCTTAGGTCTTCATATCTGCCAAAGTGATTGGTCGGCTGCAAATCGCGTGAGATGGAGACAATGCTGGCCTGTTTGAGACTGGAAAGAGTAAACCGATCAAACTGCAATCAATTTCAAAATACAACTGACCTCGTGTAGTATGCCATCGAATAATGTCTTCAAATTGATTACGATCCCAATTGGTTGACTAAAATAATATACCACGGTTTACTCGCACCAGCATTAGATTAATTTGCTATTTTATTCCAGCACATGTGGTGTATCGGCTATAGCCAATAAGGGCAGAGGAGCTCCTTCAGAGCCATCTATGCCCGTTAGCCAAGGAGAAAAACGCTATCAAAAGTCGCTGTGTATACGCTTGCCCCCAGTTTGATGTTGATGAATGTGCTGATGTTATGTCAAGTCTCATCGTTTGTCATCCTATCCCCTCTCGACTGTTTTCAATACTATAGTTTCAATGTTTTCTGTTTAAATGTTAGTTTCCGTACGTTGTATTCATTTAAAAAAAAAAAAATTTAAAGTATAAACTTATAATCAGCTGCCTTTATTTTGTATGGGTTCCATGAAAACAAGTCTTGGACTTACTGGGTTGTTCACAATGAATGATAATGAATGATGATGATGATGATGATGAATACGTTAGAGCTTCCTCCGGCGTAAGTTTACCGCTTGACGTCGTACAATGGAACATCCCCCCAATGATGCCCGAATGAAGAGATTAAACCATGTGTCTAGACTCGTTGCTGGTCTGCGTGATTCCTGCGATCAGCGGCAAGTGTCGAACATCTTCCGTGCCTGAAGCGTTACGGGTTAAGCCCAAGGAAATGCAGCACCGCGCAATGAATGATGCCAATCTTACCCTATAAGTTACGAGTCAGCGTAGTGTTAAGATATATCGTGTTGTATAAGACTATGCAAGGATTACTAACTGGGAAATGGAATCCTTTTCTCGTTTGCGAACACCCGGGTCACTAACTCGCACACCCCGGCCCCCTTCTTGCAGTGCGGCAGCTGCTCTCTCGTGATGCCGCTGTCCAGAGAAAGGCTCTGCAATTCATTTGAAACGTGCTGCTTTCCTGCGTCTATGCGACTGGCGATTTAATTAAGCCCGAACAGGTGAATCGATCCAGAAGCTGTTTCGGAACCCTTTTCGACTCCCAGGGGGGTGAAACGAAAAGCGGAGTTGTTCAACGAAGCAAATCATTTCTATAAGTAGACTCCGTCTTTCTGGCACGCCTCACTCTGTCAAATGTGAATGCTGTAAGGCACGCGGCCATTCTTACCTCGGCACGACAAAACACTTGCGCTCCGAAATTGATGCAGTCCCGACCGCCCTGCCTTCTGAGATGTACTTCCGCCTGGCGCCATGATCGTAGATAAAATCTTCAATCTAACAATAAAAAGCACACACGGCGTAGTCAGACAGACTCACTAATAGATACATTCCAAGAAATGAACGAATGTAATCATACTCTGTTCAATGAAATGCCATCCTGCTAACACACTTTCAGATTATCTTGCTGTTTAGCTGAAACATGTTTAATTCATTGAATTCCTGACTCGAAAGGCTGCTGCATAGTCAAGTCATGATTTGACGCAGTTCAACGTGGAAATGCATTACGCAAAACAGAAACTATCCACAATGTTGTGTAAATATTATTGTTGTATTTTATCATACTTTTAATCCCGATTGCTAATACTGGTCAATTAATTGGTTGTTATGTTTCCGAATGATGTTTTCTATCATTTGGAATACAGTGAAACCTGTCTATAACGGTCACCTCTGGGACTGAGAAAATGACCTTTATAGACAGGTGACTTCTCTGTCTAGGTTGATTTCTATAGAAAGTGTCATTTCGGGATTATGAAGAGTGGCCTTTATACACAAGTGACTGCTCTATAGAGGTGGCCGCTAATACAGGTTTGAATGAAAATTAAAAACAAAACACTTCAGTCATTTTACAGATGAATTGGTAGTAGATCACAGGGCTCTGATTCTCTTCAAGTTAGTTCTGCTATTATGTGTAATCTCCATTCTTGGTCTATAGTTAGTATTGCCGCAAATGATGTTTTCTTCCATTCATCTGATTACTATCTGAATAATACCTATCTCATGCATCACAATACGAGGTGCTGTTGGCACTAACCGTAGATGGGTTGGTCCTCATCATGAGCGCTTCAAGTTCAACGCACAAGACATCGGTCACGGTGATCTCCAAGCCTACAATAGAACATGACAATCCATAAGCCGTTGAAATGTGCAACAATAGAACGGTATAAGAGATTGTAAAACAGAACTCGCAGCATTTAGAAGTCAAGTCGATGCAAGCAGGGCCTAATTGGCAGATCGGACGCAGTCAATTAAGTATACTGCTTTGGCTTGATTAGATCAATAAATCGTCTAGATGATGGCACCGGTTGGCAGCGTTGTGCATCAGGCAGCCATCAGAATCGTAAGATGTGAGCCTTTAGCTTGTATACGCCCGTCAGCCACTCCTCGGCGCCATCACCTATAGCGGGTGACAGAGATGCGTCACCAAGGACACAGCAGGGTGGTATCGTACAGTATTGCATTGAATGTTGATTGTCTTTCTTTGGTGTTACTTTGTCAGCCGCGTCTGATCGCGATTTACGGCGTATAGTTTATGTAGCAAGTGCATCAAAAGGAAGAAAGATGACCCTTTATGTACAGAAGGCCGCACCCTCATTATTGTATATACAGTACCTCACTCTTTCCCAGTGAGCGATATGTTCGGTTTGTTCACCCCTTCAACGTACACTTCAGTCTCGGATGTGGGGGATCAAGTACTGCCTACGCCATTCCACAACCTCGCCATCGGCACACGAAAATTGCGCTTTGAAACAGTGGCTCGTGGACATGTCGGCATAATGGTGTGCTGCCGGTTAGGCTGAATGCTGAATATCTGATATCACTATGAGATGTTCTGTAATGCTACAGCGTAGATATGTGGTCTGACCGCGTTCATTATAGAATATATATCATAGTAATTGTACTCACGGATAGATGGTGCCTTTTTGTTTTCGATCAGAAAATCCTTTCCTAAACAATAAAAACAACCAATTATCAGTTATTGATGCATTTAAATCGAATGGTACACCAACAAAATAAGTAGTAGGGGATGTTCACTGTTGGGGGGTGATTATTACTGGCATAGTCAATAGAAAGAGGAAGAATCTGTGGCATTCAGTCCTGCTTCATCTCAGGTGGAATAACGGGATGAGATTGGAGCTTTGAAGTCTGAATTGACATAACTTACTCTGAGAGTAATTAAAATCTTGCTGAAGGATCATGATGAGTTCTTTCTCTTAGTTTGTTGGTTGCTTCAATCAGTTACTCGTCCATCAATAGCTGGGGAGTCCTTCTCTGGAACTCCCAATTTATGCTTATTTACAAAGACAATGCAGAACATTCTAGAATAATTATCATTGAAATTCTGGATTACTCTAGATTTCTTTGTGACAATGATGAAGCAATTCACCTTTGAGAAGATACTTTCCGAGTCTATTCCACGCAGGGGACAATCGTTGAATCATCGAGAAATGAAGACAGAATTGAAACAGCTCTGGTGTGACTTCGAGGTCTCTCATAATCTTCAAAACATGTTCAAATACCGGTAATAAAATAACAAAATAGAGTACTAGATAATCTTAGAATGTTGCTAAATACTTAGCAAAATAGCCGTTACCTCGATGCGTAGATCAAGGAGTCTTTGTTTGAAAACCTCTTGACAGAAGACATCACTCTGTTGCAAGAGAAAGTTCACATTTTATAGCAAAATTAGCCCCAGGGCATAGTTCTGAGACTTGCTTTCAGTTGTGCTTCAAACTTCACTCTCAGGTAGAGCACAATGTATGTATCTCTTTGGTACTTACTGGAGCGATAATGACGATAGTTCCTTTCACTTTCAGCGAAGGAGACACTACGACATGTTCCTCAGTGAAAAGAAGTTCGCTAAAATCAAATAAAATTGAAATAAAATGAAAGTGCGTGCAGTAGGGTCTATTTCAGAATGCACTTGCATGAAGTAATCTCATATCTCGCATCTCTTATAGAATAGCCGCCTCTCATAATATCTTCGTGGATCCTGACCATTCGTGCAAGTCACAAAGCCATTCATTATTATCTTACCGGCAGCAAAGGGGCTGAAAATATGCCTCCTGTCCTGGTCTTGAGAGGCAAGCGCATAGGCATGCTCTAAGAGTGCTGAAATCAGGGAGAGATGCAAAGAACAGACCAGTATTGCCACGGAGTTCCATCAGAAAGGCAACATTTAACTATTTAATTTCAATGCTTTGAAGGTTAGCTTACTATGTAAATAGTTTTATATTAATAAATTATTGTTTTATAAAATTTACGATCATTGATTTCACCTTTGGTATTTGAACATGGTACAATTTCCCGCGTTTCGCTCTGTGATCTGATTGGCTCTTATCGACAGCTGTCCTGTGCACGAGGCTGACAGATGGCTCCGCCCCCTTTTCCAAATCAAAGCAAACACATCCGTGCATGATTTTGCATGGTCATACCACCACCACTTCGTCAGCAGCAGAATTCAGCTCAAAAGACACACACCTACTATCACGAAGTGCTACTAATATCGAAAACTGTGTTTCCATTATGTCTACATCACTCCAGGACCGACCAGAATGGAAGAAGTTGAAGGAACATCACCAGATGGCATCGACGTGGCAGATGAGGGACCTGTTTGCGAATGACCCAGCTAGATTTACTAAGTTCAGGTATGTTGCAGATAGCTTCACCCTGTGAGTATTGCTCTTAGCAGATGGAAATGAATCCCTGAGTTCTTGTTACGAAGATCTGTCTCCTCTGATGTCCCTTGGTTCTGCCTGAGGACCAATACATAACTTGACATGTCGATGGCCAAGGTAGCAATGACCATGGACTTGCTTCAATGTCACAGCAGGTACGAATCTCAGCGTGCATCATTGCAAATGCCGGGATTTTCCGTTGTCATCAATTCATATCGCATGAAGTAAATCAAGGTCTAGAGACCAGAGGGGTACTGGTCACCCAGAGAATTGCAGCTCTTTCCTGGTTCTGCAGAATACTGGTATGCCGGAAGGATACTATTTTTCTCGGTTTGATACCTTGGTGTATTACAGTATTTATAGTTGATTACTCTTTGTTTACTATTTACTAACAAGGCCCTAGGTAGTTACACGCTTAATTAAGAGAATCCGGAGCACACACGACTGCGCTTGTGTGTGTAAGGGAAGGACCCACTGTTGGGAGGGAGGCAGTACGTTAGTCAACAATATGTTATTCCACAGTGGCTACTTTACTGAAGAGCTAAAACTACGACGCGTAAAATTTGTAGTAAAACTCAGTTCTGTGCAAGTTTTGCAGTTAAATCTCGCTAGTTGGATTCTGCTTTATCTGAGGATTCAGATATTTGGATATCTCTGTAGAAAACCAACCATAACTATTTATATCACAGTAAGTAATTCAAAACAAACTCAATGGTAAATCTATAAATGCCACTTGATGTTAAATCAATTTCTGACTGGACAGTGTTCAAGTAAAATTTTTGATATTTTATGATTAATGTGACTGAATTATATATTGTACATTTAGTTCTGATGTGACCTCGAACGTACAACTAGCGATTCTTATCATGAAACGGAATAATAAATTATGATGAATACATTGATACTTGATTATTTTTTGCTGAGTAATTGTATACTTCTGCCACAACTTTCATCAGAAACGGAGCATTTTCTGCGAGAAAGGGGGCTGCAAGATTGAATAAAAATATGATATTGTAGAGTGTGTAGGTTGAGACGTTGATCGAGGACAGAGGCAAATAGATATAATTGTGGCAGATACGACGAAGAGTATCCAGTCCGTCCAAAGGCTCGAGAGTGCAGATTACAAGAGAACGACATTACGAAATACAAAATATTTATAG
Source organism: Calvadosia cruxmelitensis (assembly GCA_900245855.1). Classification (NCBI taxonomy): domain Eukaryota; kingdom Metazoa; phylum Cnidaria; class Staurozoa; order Stauromedusae; family Kishinouyeidae; genus Calvadosia; species Calvadosia cruxmelitensis. Next base: position 24,302 of record OFHS01000436.1, read on the forward strand.
CGACTGATGAAGGGTGCTGATTGCGGGTCTGAGTTGTGATGTAAATGCTTGATGAGACCGCCACAATGTCATCACACTTCTGAAGCAATACTACGACATTGTTGAGCCATATGCCTGCACTCAGCTCTTCAAAAATGACACTGCTCAAGACGCCATACACGCATTGATTGAGCTCATCGCGATTGCGTCATCATGGATTACTAAACAAAAGACCCCGTTTAAGGGGCTGGATCCATAAAACGAATAGCTGTTATTAATTGTCAAAATTTTCTATTGCTGCACATCTCCATCCATTCTACGTTATAAACATGGTTGTCATGCTATCGTGTTTTTCGTTTCTAGCTTGGGTTTAGACACAGGTGCTGGTAACCTCATGTTTGATTATTCAAAGAATATCATCACAGAAGAGACACTATCACTTCTTCTGGCCCTGGTGTGTTTTAGATACGGATATTTATCATTTTTAGATATCATCAGCATATTTATTTCATCAATTTTTGGAGTCAAGTGCAAGTTTGATGTCAAAACGCCATCTACAATCTAAGGATCAGTAATAATATATCTATAATGATTGCTGGCAAATCACTTAAATGCACAGGAATTGGATTGTTGTCCTTCAGGACTTAGAAGGCACACTTCAATCACGTTTGATAGAGTTTCTGTACTTGGAAATACAATGAAACCTGTCTATAATCTTCAGCTTTAAGACCTGAAGAAAATGACCTTTATATGCAAGTGTCTTTTCTTTCCAGGTTGATTTCTATAGAATGTGTTATTTTTGGGTTATGAAGAGTGGCCTTTACAAACAGGTGGCTGCTCTATAGAGGTGGCCGCTAATACATGTTTGACTGTATCTATATGTCCCCAGATGTAAAGATAATTAACACCGCAGGATAATTTAGAAATCAATTCCTCTAAATCTGAAATAGAATAGATATATGGTTTGGTGCCGCCCCAGTTAAAATTGATATCCATAAGGAATACAACAATGGCATTGCTTGCGTCAATTTCAGGGCATTCTGACTTTGAAGTGATTTTTCTTAGGCGAGATCATGTGGCATCGAGAAATTGAGGAAGGAAATGTTTTCTGGTGGCAAGATTAATTTTACTGAGGTAATGAGATCCTTTGAGGCTGTCAATTTGATTTCTGTAAAGCATGCAAAGTGGAATGCATCCGTGCAATAATGCGACCTACTTTTAAACTTTTCTTTCTATTGTTTCTCCAGAATCGTGCTGTGTTGCACATTGCATTGAGGAATCGATCCAATCAGCCTATCATGGTCGATGGCAAGGATGTGAGTAACAACTCCTTTGCAACCTATGTCAGGCAGATTGCGTATCATGTTTGTCATATCTGACTGCGTTGCTTGAACGGTGCTAGTTATCATACTCCACTGCATTGTGCGTCATAAACGTGTTTAATTGTGGCCCAATGTGACGACAGATTTGTGACCGTCATGCGAAGATGTCGGATGACACGCAGTGGCGTAATGCATGACACTTGTCCTTTTTGTCTTGACTGGTTAGTGGTTGGTGACATGATCCTTTACGGCAAGGACATATAAGCACAATATGCTCTTTAGAGCATTGCAAGCTCTCCGTCAAACTGTCTTGACCTCAAAAGTAAAATATCAAGAGGAATTTATTAACTAACTGCTCTTGCATGTAGTAATCAGTAATGGTCCGACACCAATGGTCTTGCATCTCTCATTGCTCTCAAACTATTCATGAATTTCCAGGTTATGCCCGAAGTGAACAAAGTGCTGGCACAAATGAGAGAGTTCACAGAGGTAAGCCGGAAACATCTGCTCATTGAGATGCAGCTAAATCTTGTTCTTACTGTGAATTGACTACTGTTTAATCACTTCTTACGATGATTGTACTCATCCATAGTACTTCTTTCTGTTTGCTATGTCAGTTTTCGTAAGTGTTACATTAGTGTAAGTATTGCTCTTGATGTTTCTACATCATTGTTCTAGAATCTACGGAATGGAGCATGGAAAGGTAGGAACTGTCAAACAGATTTGTTTCCATTTAGTTGAATTGTATTTTGGTGTCTTTTCTAATGACAAAGCTCTCGTTTGATGGTGCTAGGTTACAGCGGCAAGGCCATCACAGACGTAGTGAACATCGGCATTGGAGGATCAGATCTGGTATATTTCACACTTAATTGCTAGACACCTTTATTGATCATTTGCATTGTGGAATGTAGCCATAACAGTTATGTGCTCCTTCTTTCTGCCAGGGGCCGTTGATGGTCACTGAAGCCTTGAAACCATTTGGCAAACAGGGACCGAATGTGCATTATGTCTCTAATATTGATGGGACACATTTGGCGGAAACGTTGGCTAAACTATGCCCAGAAACAACACTGTTCATTATAGCATCAAAGGTATTGCCATCACTTGCAAAGTACGGTGAAACCTGTCTATAACAATCACCTCTGGGAACTGAGATGACCTTTCTGTCCAGGTCGATTTTTATAGAAAGTGTCATTTTGGGGTTATGAAGAGTGGCCTTTATACACAGGTGGCAGTTCTATAGAGGCGGCCGTTAATTAATACAGGTTTGACTGTAACAATGTTGAGGCTGCCGTCTATTTGTTGATTGATGACATGCCATGCCCTGTTGAATGTTGACACTAACGACACAACTGTTCTTATGTTACATTTCAGACCTTCACTACAATTGAAACTTTGACAAATGCAAACTCCGCTAAATCATGGCTGCTAACAAGAGCCCCCGATGTAAGGATTTATGATAGTTTGTACTGATTGCGACGTAATTGCAATTCTTAACTGCAGATTTATCGTCATCATCATTATCATTTATTCAGATTTCTAATCAGATGCAGGTTCTGTTTTTCATGGAATTGATGTTGACAGAATTGATTTCATTATGTGTGACTTCTCCGTGATATTATATTATTGTCTCTGTCCTAATGTCCTTGTAAGAAAATGATCAGCCAAAATTTGGAACTTGCCGTTTGCTGCCTACCGTTGGGTTATAGACGAAAGTACTAATTTAGATTGTGATTGTTTATTCATTGTAAATATAATTGTTCTTGCTGTAAATGTGTAATGTTATATAATAATAATTAGCAAGGTATCATCGGCTTCATGGCTTCTGGAAATGTAGACTAACCGCTGTTCATCTGTTGTCATGATACATTTCTTTCAGAAATCTTCCGTTGCAAAGCACTTTGTCGCCCTCTCTACTAACGAGGTAAGGACCGGAAGCACTTCATTCTTCGTGAGAACATCTGCTGTTTAAGAAATGTTGACTTGTTATTGGATGTTCTTGGTGCCTTTTGGTTGTCAGGCAAAAGTGCAAGAGTTTGGGATTGACAAAAGAAATATGTTTACTTTCTGGGATGTGAGTTCAGCATTTAGTTTCTTATTGTAATCTAATTTTCTATTCTTAATTTGAATGAGTTGGATTTCCTTGCTGATGTTGATTTTGTTGTTATGTTGCAGTGGGTTGGTGGTCGTTATTCCTTGTGGTCTGCCATCGGATTGTCAATTGCCTGTCATATTGGTTAGCATTCATTCAGCTACCGTGGTGGTACAGTGAAACCTCGTTAATATCACTATGATTTTCCATTCAAAAATCGTGATAATAAGCGGGTTGTGATATTAACCGAGGTGATATTAGCGGGGTTACACTGTACATCAGCCTCAGACGTTCAATAAGAAATAATCAATAACAATGATAATAATAATAAATAAAAGACACAAAAGAAGAAAAAAGGAGGTCTATCGTAATGGAATGAGGGATGTTATTATGTTTGCTTTGATCGTTTTCTAGGCATGGACAACTTTGAGTCGCTGCTGTCTGGCGCCCATTTCATGGTGAGTGAGTTGTTCTAGCTGAGGCTTGCTGTGATGGCGATACTTGTGAAATAACATGTAACTGATTTTGATTTGCTTAATTCAGGATCAACACTTTCTCAACGCTCCTTTGGAGAAGAACGTAAGTTTGATGAAGTGCAAAAGAGAAGACTGGGGAGGACTCAAGACCAGTGAGCCCATCTGAAACAATAACAACTGTTTGTTCTTTTGTTATTGATTAGATCCCAGTCCTCATGGCGGTGTTGGGTGTGTGGTACAACAATTTCTTTGGCTCTCAAACTCAAGCCCTTCTGCCTTACGATCAGGTATCGGCACACATGATCTACGTAATTAGCATACTGTGGTATATGTCACACATTCTGTGTATATGAATGTAGTGCTGTGATGAGGCTAAATGTAAAGGTAGGGATTCCAAACATGTGAATTGGACTGAACTGGTCGTACATATAGGTGGTATAAGCATTTAGAAGAAGTTTTTAGTTGCCAGAAGTAAAACATTTGAAGATCAGATAAGAACGTGAGCTTGCTTTTGCAGCGATTGCAGCACAATGCCTGTTGTTGTTGTTGTTGTTGCCTGTTGTTGCTGTTGTTGTTATTCTTGTTGTTGTTGTTGTTGTTGTTGTTGCTGTTGTTGTTATTCTTGTTGTTGCAAACTTTGTGTTGCATTTAAGAACGTTACGTTGCTTTTGCTTTGCAGTACATGCATAGGTTCGCGGCGTACTTTCAGCAGGTGCGAATCATTCCATTTCACTACTATTTTACTGTCACGTGTTTGATTGACCTGTTGCCCTCACGACCAACAGCAGACCTCAATCTGTTGCATCATTCAGGGCGATTACCTACAGCCTGACCCATTTGCACAGCGGTGATGCGTTTTGTGCAGCACCTCGCCTTATTCGAAATTGCCATTGTTGCGTTCCGCATATTTGTTGTTGCTGTAAACCCGATGTGTGATTTCTGTGCATCGGTCGTGTGTTCGCACTGACTGACGGTTGTCCTTTCGTATCTAAGGGCGACATGGAATCGAATGGTAAGAGCGTCTCTCGCACGGGTGAATTCGTCCCTTACTCGACCGGCTCTGTGATCTGGGGTGAGCCCGGCACCAATGGTCAGCATGCCTTTTATCAGCTGATTCACCAGGGTGAGTGATGGCCGTCGGCTGAGTCGCTCATTTAGGATCGGCTGCGTCTGATTTGTTGTCATTTTCAGGCACTAGGATCATCCCCTGCGACTTCCTAGCCCCAGTCAATACACACAATCCCATTGCCGGCGGAGTGCATCATGAGGTATCGTGGAGACACGCTGTAACATTTGCTCGCTGGGTGTGGTAGCGCCTTCTAGGTCGCTTTCATCTGCGTCTATTTGTGCGTCTCTAGATCTTGTTGGCTAACTTCCTGGCCCAGACCGAGGCCTTGATGAAGGGGAAATCGAAAGACGAGGCTAGACAGGAGCTGGTCGCCTCTGGAACGTCTGAAGCACGCACCCAAGAGATCCTACATCACAAGGTTCGCTGCCTTGCAATTGGTCATCTCCATTCGCGTCGGGTTGTGTACGTGGATAAGTAACAGTTCGTGGTATTTCCCGCGTAGGTGTTTGCTGGCAACAAACCGACCAACTCGATCGTTTTCTCCAAGCTGACGCCATACGTCCTGGGCGCGTTGATAGGTGAGACAACGGGTGAAGGTTAAGCGAGGCTGTCTCATCACTTTCGTGCGCGATTAATGGTGATGACGTCATCATTGTTGTTTCTGCAGCCATGTACGAACACAAGATCTTCACTCAAGGGGTCATCTGGAACATCAACTCGTATGATCAATGGGGGTATGCGCATGCGTCGTTTGTTTACGGGCCTGTTCATTCCCCACGATGTTTGACGTTTTGCGATATACGATTCGATATTTCATTCCAGAGTTGAGCTTGGGAAGCAGTTAGCGAAGGCGATCCAACCGGAGTTACACGGGCCGGATGCAGTTAGCAACCACGACTCATCGACCAATGGACTCATCGCCTTTATCAAAGTGAACCGCGTTGAGTAGAGACGTGCCTGAAGGACTGGGAATGAGTAGCTGCTAACAAGGGCCGTAGATCGGAATCAGCTATAGATTTGATTTCCTTGTTGTCTAGTTTGTCACCAGGCATACCTTGTACTTCCTATTGGTGATGACGATGTGCCTCTTTCGCGTGTACTCAACCTGTCTCTCTGCCAGGCGCAAGCTGATCTGTGCGAGTAGTTGTTCTGTGACATGACGATAGCAACCCAGTCTAGCTTCGAATGCTGCATTCGCTGCTTGAATTCGATTTGAACGATCGAGCGTTCGATCAGCAAGGGACGATTGCGGCGGCATTTGACAGTTGGAATGACTTTCGGTTGCCCGTCGAATGTTTGTCGTTGCTTTCTGGCAATAGACAACACAAAGGCCTTTGATCAGCGTTCAAGTGAGAGTGTGTCGGATCCGTAAGTCATTTTACAATGCCGGTTGTCGGCAAGAGTAAGCGACGACCAAATCGGCCGACAATGATGACCAGATGTCGGCGGAAGTATTACAAAGACCGTTTATGTTGGCTTAAGTCATACCGAAAATGGGCAGACGAAGATACCATGACCAAGTTCAATTTTATTGCCGCGTTGGATTTGAAGCCAACCAGGAAATGCGTATACAAATTGAAGCAGCAACTGAACTGTGCGACGCGACGGCTTAAAGCCGTGGACTATCCGGCTGCAGATTCTGCGATCGCCTTGGACGACCAACGGGTTCATTTAAATGGAGCAACTGACGGGAAACCAACTGATTCGCATGTTAAACGCAAGAAGAGAAAGCCATCCAAAGCAATAGGTGGCGCATGTAAATCACCGAAAAAGAGGTCGTCGCAGAAAGGAAACAAAAGGAAACGAGAACACGCGCCGTGCAATGCCTTGAATCAGGATGATAATTTCTATCATTTGGTCTTCGGCACGGGTGAGTTTGCCTTGCAGAATGCATTGCGCGTTGAAGTCCGCCATGGAGATGACGCAATCCCATCCGTGTCGTTGCCATCACTACGCGTCAATGATGCTTCTGATGGAAGACGAGAATGTGCTGCCGAGTCTACGAGGCAGACAATCGACGAAGATGATGCAATTGATGTGGTAACCATTGACAACGACAACAGTAGCGAACCAATCCGAGCATCACCCGTCAGCCATTATTGGGATAACGAGATCGACTGGGAGGGCTTTGAACGCCGCTTGGAGGCAATCCAACGCCGAGGCCTGGGCTCAACTCAATACGTATACGAGATTGACTGACCTCCAGATCGAGGCCTCGCAGCCGCCAACCGAATTCAGCAAGACGATCTCAAATAAGAAACATCATGTATTTATAATATTATAAAATATGGAAGTGAGCGCATCAAACACGGCGTGATCATCATCACACGACGTCACCAAGTTCAAAATAAGCAGTGAACGTAGGAAAGCTCCTTGGTCGCATTTCTGGCGGCGAGCGACATTGTCGGACATTTGACAAACCAACTAATAGTTGATCGACGGCCCTTCCTGTGTCACACGTGACAGCCATCTCTGAATGCTCCTCTTGGCATCTCACGATGGTAGATGTCGTTGCTTGAGAACGACTGCGGCTTGTCCCTGCGGGACACCTGCGGGGTATGCAAGAGTCTGGAGCTGTCGCTGGCCGAGCTATCGATAACACGGAAGTAGCGTAACAAAGCGAACAGAGGAATGAAGGCCACGGATACCAACGTCAGCATGATGGCAATGAACACGGCCCACGCAGGATACGCCACTTGGCCATCGACCATTCCCTGAGACGCGGAAGAAGAAAGGAACACATCTTAGAACAATGACTGCATAATGATGCCTCGCTTGGAGTGTCTTGCACCCAATTACGAGGCACTCACCGTGGCTTGGTTCCAGGCCTGATAGACCGGCGTGCTCTTGGACAAGCCAGTGATGCTGAAGATCAACACGACGATGATGGTGAGCGGTGAGATGAGTTTCCAGCACCACAACCAAATGGAACGAGGTCGCTTGTTTGTCATGTACTCAATGTCTTCAGAAAACCTAAAAGGACAACACGATCAATTCAATCGCGTCACAAACTGTAATCGTCAGTTGCTGAGATGACAACAATTATAAATCGATTGATTAGTTGATTGATCTGTTGATACCTCGGCATTCCATAGATGTACGAAAGCGAAAGGCATTCGACAAGAGCGATGATCAGCAACGGAATACCAGAACAATAGTTTTCAATTAGCTGTTGCCAGTAGATACCAGAACGTTGCACCATTGGGAGGCCCAGAACAAAGAGAACGAGGCATATCGTACCTGAAAAGAGAGGAAAGAGAGCATTTGCGAGACTGAGGAATACAATGACATCAAGAGCCATACACATCCAGGAGATCACGAAGCGAGCACTTACGATGAACAATGCGCGTTGAACAAATACGTTCGTCATCTTACCTGTTTGAACCTCGATCCGGACATTGGGAAAGAGGTTTGCGTCCAACATGGGGGTGATGACCCCTTGCAACATGCCAAACTGCGTATCGATGCCTAGCATTACCAGCATCAGAAAAAACAGAATAGACCACATCTGAGCGTTGGGCATGGTATTAATGGCCTCTGTGAAGGTTATGAAAGCGAGGCCCGACGAATGGGAGGTCTGCAGAAAAACAAGAGAACGAATCAAAATCCAATTCGATACATAACTGAATCTCACGAAGGCAGATGCTAAGCTTGTTGGAGGTTTAGATCAGCGACGAACGACATTCTGTGACGAAATTATTTTCGATGGATTGGAATCAAGCCGTATTTGTCATAAAATTCACAGGCGTTTAGAAAAATCGTCAAGTCTTTTGCCGTCAACATGGCTCACTAGGATTATTTGGCCCACATGTGTTGCAAATCTATTTAAGTGGAGGAGCAATGATATCCGCAATAATAAAATAGGCAATTTCCATGCAACTGCCAAGAGAAGTTATCCCAGTGTTTTCTTACTGGGATTAATGGCGTTTTATACTGGAGAGTTGTTATGGTAACAGATTATTATTTGTTGCTCTCGTCATCACGCTTACGAGATATTTTGAAAATTTCGTTGCAAAAGCAGGAACTGCGACCAGGCTTGTGAGTAGTCCCTTAATATGGCTTTCTTTGCTTGCGCGTATTATAACGAAGTCTGTCACCGAATGGCGTTCGTCGCAAATCTAAATCTCCGTAATGACATCGCCATTTTCAGCTCGTCTCTTTCTTAATAGTAAGCTTACCTCGTTCAAGAAACTGGCCTTTGAACAGGCGACTGTCGTTGTGTTGGTCATTACACTGACGTTGTTGATGAGCCAAGTTTTGTCGACCATATCGTTGACGTAGCTGCTGTAGTCGTAGGAAGTACCGTACAGGACGTTGGAATAATTGAGCAGACTGAGGATGTTGAGTCGTTGCTGCACGAGGCAGGCTGACAGCTTCACCTGAGCACGGTAGCCGATGAAGCAGAAGATAACCACGCTGGCGTAGATACTGACGCCCGCATCGATCATGCACAATAGGAGGGCATCACGTGTCGTGTCATTCTTCAGTGGATTGTAGCTGGCGAAGGCGATCAGCGAACCGTAAGCGATGCCAAGCGAATAGAAGGTCTGCGTGGCCGCATCCAGCCACACAAGGGGGTCCTGCAGTCTGGGAAACTACAAAAAGCCAAAGATCACACGACCGTGGTAAGATGCGACTTCAAAACAAGGAAACCACATGACTAGACTGTTCAGCTGACCTGAGGCACAAACAACATGGCTAATCCGTCCTGGAAGCCATCCAGATGAACACCACGGAAGAACATGATGGCAAGCAAGAGAATGGGCATGGTTGCCGTCACCATGACAACCTTGCCAGTGGATCGAATGCCCTTGAGGAGGCAAAGCCACGTGAGCAGCCAGATACTGAGCAGACTGAGGCAGACCATCCAGTTGATGCCACCGCCCTCCTCGATGCCGGAAGATACATTCAACGTTGAACGGTACCAGAAGAACGTCGTCGGATCACTGCGCTCGCACTCGGCAACATTCACCTTCTTGGTAACATTTCCTGCGGGTGAATAGATCACAATGTAAATGCAGTCAACATCCTATTCATTGATGGCACATCGAAGCGCGCTGACAGCATTAGGTCAGCCTCGGACCGAAATGAGCGCATGACATCAAATGAAAAGGGCAACGAACGCAACAAGTGAAGTCAAGCTGCGATGCTCTCCCTTGATTCCAGCCGACGAATAGAATACAAGATCAAGAAGCAGATCATAGTCAAAGGAAAAGCGGAGAGAAAGAGACTAGGATGACCAAGGGTTCATTTGCGCGCATCGCGGGCTCGTCCTAATATGATGACTCACCTACGAGGCGCCATTCCGTCGGGCACGAGGACCAGGGCAGCGGACTCTTGAAGGAATTGACGAGGTAAATCAGACACCAGGCAAGAATGACATTGTAATATAAACAGACGAAGAAGCAGACAATGGCTGACGCAATGCCGACGCCGTCCAAGTAGTCGGATATCTGATGCCACACGCCCAGTGAGCCCTGCCTCAGGCGCTGACCGACGCAGAGTTCCATGTAGTAGAGGGGAATGCCCTCTGCCACCAGCATGATGAAGTACGGTATGAGGAACGAGGCTGCAAGGGAATGACTACACCTCAGAACAGCAACACGTGACGTCATCTTGTCCAATATAATTATACGCGATCTTCTGCTGTTATTTAAATCCATCACTCGTCTACTGAAGGGTCAAATGCAATGACGTCATGGGACGTCCCGGCAATGGATATCTCGCCTCGCATCTGAGCCTCGATCACATACTATCAGTGGACGCGCGCAGCGACGCCTTACCGCCGCCATTCTTCTGACATAGGTAGGGGAACCTCCATACGTTGCCAAGGCCAATTGTGTAGCCAATGAGAGTCAATAGGAACTCAACTCGGTTGGGCCAGCGCGGTCGACTTGGCTTGTGCGAGGCATGATAGGCAGCCGCAACGTCCGATGGCATCTGCAAGGAATCGTCAGCCTCCAGGAACCCTGGGTAATCCATGGTGAAAGAAGAGGACTGTGGTTGGGTTTCGCCGCTCGAACTATTCAAATCCGAATGGCTTGATTGGCTGTCCTGATGATCTGCAATCAGTTGCGCCGAACGCAACGACATCTCCACCAAAGAGAGTCTCCTAAAGAGAAAAGAGGGAAAGGGTTGAGTTTATGGACAACATACACAGGTACCTTAAAATATCAAGTAATACAATTTTCCCAACTGCGGTTCAGTTTCTACCATTAACAATACTTCGTGCTATAAACTTTTCAATATCGCTATCCTATCTCTAGATAATATAAATAATATAAGCTTTCTCAATCTCTATTGAAAACCGTGCAACTGCCTCTTGATTTTTTTCATAGCAAACAGCTCTTGGACGGAACTGTAACAGTCTAAGGTGCTCTTTGTCATATCTTCAAGTGAACAGTTCAGCAACGAATGTTCTTCGGAAGCAATTTCGTCACAGGAGCATACTCTTCGTTCTGGTGGTAATTCCCATCATTGTTTGTCAATAAACAAATTGTGGGAGGTGAGACGGAGTCTCGTCCACTTCATATGGAGCCATTCCTTCATCATTAGGGATAGATGGGCTAACTAACATTCAGTGGATTGATACAGCCTGGGAAGGTGCTTCCTATACTCGATGAGCATTTTGAAAAGAATGCTCGCATTTCTTTATTGAGGAAATAATTGCTCTCGGATATGATGGCATGATCTTCTAACTCGAGATTTAGTTGCTACAGTTCCGCAGCAATAGACTTGTCTGTAAGGTGATTCGTCTGCAGACACATAATTTCTGAGATATGTGATTTGTTGGTCTTAAACTAAGCTCTGCAACTCAGACTGGTCCGATACGTCATTCGGTGTATTTAACGTACGCGTAGCTGCAAAATTACCATGGACATATACCGAGCATTTATCTGTTTCAAAAGGACATTAAACTAAGCTCGCATACATAAAGATGACATCAAAGCAAAAGAGTTAATCTCTGCCGATAAAAGGGACAGGAGCGACATCAAGCAATCGTGTTGTGTCGAACAGCAGGTCGCTCTTGTTACGTAACATTTACAAACTACGGATGCACGAAAGACAACAGGCAGCTTTTGACTGGTCACCAGTTCCCACTAGTGATAAATAAGGTTGTCTCCAGCAATCAATGTGAGCGATCTAGTCCTGTTATTGCTAGATTAGACGACATTTGATGGCGAAATGGGTTGATTGATTGGCGGTGACTGGCTAAAACAAAGCAGTGGCAAAAATCGTATTATTCCTTATGCGCGACGGCGACGCCGTGTAACAGCATAGCGTCAGTCGAGGGTGTCGATCGTGTGAATGGTGGCAGACGAGATGGAACACAGATGGGCAAGCTGCTGCCTTCCAGGGGCATGTTGGCTGCAAACGAACCATGATTAGCATACTCCCGTACCTTTGATTGAGGTCCATCAGTGCCCTGCTGTCAGGTCAGAGCCAACGCAATCAGCAATTAGTCAAACAAGGACTTGCAGTCGCCGGTTAAGTTTCACTGGTAAAGAAGAGGGGACTGTTGAGTAAGAAATCGGCGGTTAATAGACCAGGTCGATGGTTCAAGCTGTCTCCATCTTTGACCAACAAATGCATGACTGGCAAACGATGCAAGCGATCTCATTAACTTCCGCCGCTGCCGTCGTCGTCTAACCGTACGAGAACGGAGTGGTCTCAGCAGCGGCCAACAATCCTCCAATCAATCAGTCACTGATGGTTATCCTCTGCGGTCACTATTCGCGGCGAGGCAACGTGCTCCTTCAACTCATCGTGCGCTTGTTTGCGTATTCACTTGCGGACACGATTACCTGTTCACGTCCTCAATAATGCACGAGGCTGTCAGCGAGCCGTCCCATTTCATCATGGCTCAATGTCAATTGAACGCCGACGGTCACTCGACGTGCCTACGCGCCAATCAGTCGCCACGGCGCAAATCACAATTCAATGCAGCGTGGGCTGCCGCGGAACTGAATCGCTAGTGATAAACGGATGCTTCGCCAAACCGCGCGCGATTGTCAGTTCATGTCCAACGACGGCCGCGCACGGCGAAAGACAAATGGTGGCGCAAATACTCTCCTTCTCCATCAAAACAACACGACGGCCATTGTTACAAGTGGACATGGGTTTACGTTTACCGCGCAGCGCCAGCAGACAAGGCCCAAGTGGAAACAAAACCAAGAGACACAGCTGCTTTCATCGTTCTTAGTATCGTACACATGAAGTGTCCTTCATACAAATCGCTGAGCTTGAAATTGCTGCGAAGAGTAGCTGATGTTGCAAATGTACTCAAATAGCAATCAGGACATCTTATATTATCATAACTCGCTTTCAATCGCAGGCAAATCGATTGACTGATCACTCACATGAGCGAATAACAACAGATTGTCGACATCAGGCTGGAAGCGGAATTAAATGCACGGATTTCGCACTCGCTTAGTCCATTCCACTTCCATTGATCCAATTGTGACTTTCATTTCAATTTTAATAATTTAAGCGTCAAATAAGATGGATGTGTCACCGCTGGTCTTGTTGGTAATGGCAACAACACGAGTCGGTCAAGTGCTCACTCTTGATTGGCTGCACGTCACCAAAATGGATTTCTAGATTTCTCTGCTTTTGGAAGCTTTGGCGTTTCACTGGTGTCGCGCATTTCGATCTAATGAGCGTTGATTAAAGCCTTCGCCAAACGTGTTAGATGGGGCGTGTTAGATGGGCCCTTGTGATTCTGCGATCCAAAAATCCAAGACTGGGGATCATTCAGCGACTTCTAATCGACTTGCCGTCGGTCACAAAGCGAAACTCAAAGTATTTACCCAGCGATGTACGCCAAGTTACAAAGAGATAATCTTACAATTAGTCATGCTTGCTTTCGTCAAAGTTTCAAAATACGATCAGTTCAATTGTTTACTAACGCCAGAAGGACGTGGCAACGCATGGCCACGTAGCGCTCTCTTCGCAATCTGCAAACCGTTTACGTTTTCAGCTGAAACGCCAGTCACTTAACCGCATGCGCAGTATGATGTGTTGCAACAGGCTCGCCGGCAATCTACTACACCACATGCAACAGATTATTGTTAGTAGATGGAGCCATCTTATGCAAGACCAGGGGTCGATCAGTTAAACTAAGCGAAGCAATGGTCTGTCAAACGGACATCACTGGTAACTGTGTCATCCGACTCACCTTGCCGCGGAAAATTGGCGTCTCCATGTCCGTCTTCGGGTGCAGTCATCACATGTCAATCGGACGATGACGCGAAGTGTCTGTACGTCGTCTAATGCTTGCTGGACTGACTTGATGAGACAGTAGCGCCAGGAAGGTACGGCGGTGAGACTTGATGGACAATACAGGAGCGCCTATTGTGTCATTGAAACAAGAGCGCCCGCCAGGAATGCGAGTGTGTCATTGTGGGCCTAGCCGTCATTGGCCAGCCGCGCTTGGCAGCTGGTTGGTCTCTCGTGCAGTGTGAACGCGTGTGGATTAATTCATCGTTTGTGTAATCAATCCACCGACTCCACTCATCCAACCTAGGATAAAACCGCAGTGGTTTGCCACAGTTCGAAATCAGCTGACACATCACTCACTCAAAACGAGAGACAGGGCTCTCCCACCATCCTACAATGCCTTGCGTTCACCACTGCCATGGCAACGTATTCTTGGCATGTTGCAGAAGCCTCAAGAAGCCTTCCATTTGCCTCGCAATGCACCAATTAGCAGCAGCGTAAAGAGGCTAAGACGGAACAAAGAAGACGGCGGTCAATAGATCTACTTGGACAAATCACTCACAAGGCTGTTACTTCACCACGTCATTAGATAACCGTCTTAAGCCCAAGGCCAAGCAAAACAAAGAGACGACGCGGCTGCTCCTCTTCTGTCATGGGATTGCTGCGCAGCGATCAAGGACTACTTCACATGTCTAGTCGTGAAGATGAACGCATTCGTAAGAAGTCAATGCCTCCACGCGGCAGTAGAATCCAAGAACAGAATCGTGATCCATTCCTCCCGACTCGCCACAATCAATTATTATTATCATCATCATCATCAATTATAATGCGTTGCTTTGTTATTAAGCTCAAGGATTCTTGGGCAGTCGTTTGAAATGTTTTGTACTTCGAAAATATTTGGCAGACTGCAGTATAGTTACGCTAGGAATAGGAATACGCAGGCAATCTGACCTCACATCTTAGAAAGTGATGTGGTCTCTCAGTGGTGCAGTCGAAGAAAGAGAACACGTGACGCAAAGAGACTGAGAACAAGTGACAGGGTCTATCCATTTGGTTTACTCAATCATGGGGAGACCACCACACATTAATAAAACTATTGAATAATTGTGACTATTTTACGTTGCTGTTTGTTTTGACAAAGCGAAGTAGAAGAAGGAGTAAGCAAACACAACCACAGCAGCCATGACGCCGAGAAGAAGCAGGCCATCCTGAAAGGAAACGGCACAGAAGCTAGTAGGGTACGATCCCCCTGAACGACAGTATGCAGTCAGTGACCTTGCAAGCAACATGGAATGCGCATGATCTATGTGTCAACTTCTAAAAATCTTTGTCTACAGCTAAAAGCCCCAGCAGAGAATAATAGCTTCATTGGCAGTCAAAGGACTTAGGCTGTTGCGTCGGCTATGGTACACCTTGTAATCAAATGCCTTGACATATAAACCTAGAAATCCCGAACACTTTTTCTTTCCTTTGCTCACAATTAATCAGACTACTATAGTCAAACGTCCAATCATTCTGTTGACTTCTTTCGGGTTATTAGGTAAATACTAGCATTGGATGAACAATGACAAACGCCCTAACTAAAAAGGCGATAGCTACATCAGCTTGGATGATGGATAACCTTACCTTCAAAGCAGAACCCCCAGATTTCCTCATCTGTGCTTTGTTCTTCATGGACAATGTATCTCGTTTACTGCGTCCTTTGAACTCTTGCCGTCCTGCAACAGGAACAGGATGACACTGGAAAACAGGTAGGTCAGGATATTGTGGGCAAGATGATATTAAAATGAGAGGCAGATGGCATGAGTACACCATTTCAACTTACAACCAAGCCATGGCTTAGGCCACACAAGATTAAAGTCTACTTTGTATGCTTGACTAGTTCAACTATCTTTGCTACATGTATTTGTAAGAAACCAAATAATTGGCCATAGGACAGATACAAATATAGATATTTGCCTACAGAGCAAATTGATGCTATGTCATAACATGTGCATTGCTTAGGTTGTATCCACAAGAGAAGATTACTTCTCCATGATCTCACGACTAACCTGCTGGTTGACTTTAATAATTCAACTGAAGGCATATACAAAATTAATCGTGCTAGGCCTACGGTATCCTGCTAACATGCCGGCCACATGGGCATCGTTATCAAGATATTAAATATGTCGAGAGTCTGAAGTAAATGGAAGCGGACGGAAAGACTAACAGAGTAATGCTGCACTGCAATATATGGATTACAAGGGATGACTTAGCTATATCCATAATCTAACAATTCTAACATAGATAGCAATCTTGCAAGAGGAACCCTGCCTTTAGGAGTACATGGCATGGGCGGCTCTAAGGCATTTCAACAGATTCTGGTCATCTGATGCTGCTCAGGATTTAAAACTACGTTTGTTCCGTCACACGATTGAGCCTGTGTTCTTGTACGAATGCGAATCTTGGGTTATGTCTGATTCAGTTCCGAGCCGTCTAAACCCATCTTATGACTCTCTGCTGAGGCATGCCCTTGGTTACCACTGGCCTAACATCATAGCCATCGCTGAATTGAGACGTATGACACCGTCAGGGTCTGCTGTTGTTCGATCAAAGAGACTCGGGTTTGTAGGCCATTTCGTGAGATCTGAGCCCTACGTCCGCCAGCCACTCCACGACGTCATCACCTGGAAGCCGACCTAGATGCGCCGCAAAGGACACTGCAGGGTGGTATTGTATGGTGATGTATTGAATGTTGATTTGTTTTTGTTTGGTGTTACTTTGTCAGCCGCGTCTGACCGTGATTTATGGCGTAGTTAATGTAGTAAGTGCATTAAGAGGAAGAGGGACGGCCTCCTCATGTAGAGGACCGTCTATATTATTATTATTATTTTAGGAGTACCGTTTGGGGCAGCATCATTGATCTCTAGCATTTCGCGATGTCCCTTCTGCCATGTGGAATAAAGTCACTCTAACGAGAGTCCCTGCATGTTTTCCGGATCTCCACAACTCGTTGAGACTCCTCTTTTGTTAGTGTGTATAATTCCATTGTGAACAATATATATTTCAACCCTCAATCACATAATAATCGAATAATCGAGAGAGGCTGGCGCCAACTGATTAAAACTAAATACATGACGATAATACTTGCTGTACTAATGTTACTGTTTAATTTTAATTTTATTTTGTTATAAATCGGTACTTTAAAATCAATGTTGCATTAAAAGAGTAAAATTTCAAGCGAAACGTGCATGGTATGTTAAAATTGTTCTCTGGTGGTATTCAATCGTGCCATCCCTCTCCTCGTCATTTCTGTCCGTGGAAATGACAGCAGAGTGAGTAGGGCGGAGTTGTTTGCGCATTTTGCCTTGAGCGCGATCCGTCTTGCTTCCAGGGTCGCGACAGCGTCCGTAATGCCTTTGCTTTTCAGGGCTGCGTTGCTGATCACATCAGGATAGTGTATCCCTAATGCGAAGCGGGATAGGGCGCGGTGAGATTGGTTGATTTGCGACAACCGTGTGTTTGTCAATGCTACAACTTCTAGGCCGTAAAATAGAACAGGCTCAATTGCTGACTTAAATAGTGAACAATGCATTTTAGAAAATATCAAAGGAAAGGAAGGCATCTTTTCATCAATAGTCCTCCCAACAGTGGTCTCATATTTAGAGTCCTGGTCCTGACTGTCTTCTCAGCTTTGTGTGTGGTTACATTTGGTTATAGGATACTTGGTGGATATTTCAACATCTGTGAGTGAATCCTCGCTACGGTGTAAGAGTAGTTCACCAATGGTTGTTGTCTTTTTGAAGGTCAGAATTGGTTTGACCTTGTGTAGCTGTATGTGCCATTATATGTGTGGTTCAAGAATCTCTTTGCGGAATAGATCTTGGACACTGAAGTACGGTAGTTGTTTGTGTATTGGTTTGATTTTCTTGGTGTTGTGCCGTGTAATGAGTACATTTGACATAACGGAAATTGCCCGTTTACTCAGGCAGTTCCTTGTATGCAGCATGAGGAATAGAATATAAAAGCGGCGGATCAGGATATTTTTGTCAGTGATATTTAGCATAATTGTATTATTTGTGATATTTCGGATATAGCGTACTGTTTGGAATTTTATAATGCCCTATTTTGTTTGTTTGGGCCATATTGAAGCGATACGATGTGTTTTTTGTGGCGGCTTCGTTGACCTCTCGCATTTCGCGAGGTCCCTTCTGCCATGTGGCACAAAGCCACTCCAACGAGAGTCCCTGCATGTTTTCCTGATCTCCACAACTGTCTAGGCGGGGCTCTTTGTGCAGGAGTTAGCTAACACTAAATAATGAAAGTTTTCCATTTTTCATTGAAGAGCAATATGTTCAGCTTTTTTGACAACAATGCAGTTGAATGCGAGCCCCAGTGGAAAACATGTATGTTGCGCCGAAGATCTTCGGCGTAGAGCGGAGGTCCTATGCCAGAATTTGGCGCACAGCGGCGCAGGAGATTTTAATAGTTGGTACTGAACACAGCTAAAAACTCTGGATATTGGTGTTGCGCAAGCTTGGAACAGCACTCCCTGGCGCAGTCTTCAGCGTACGATAAACAAACTTTCCACTAAGGAATGCGAGTCTACATCAACTTGATAATCATCAATGCACTGAACATATCAAGAAGGGCTTGCATAATAAAAACACCTATTTGCACATGCATTGTTATCTGGTCCGTGGAATGTTTTTAATTAGCAAACCGGATATCAGAATAATGATTAAAGCAACAACAACAACAACAACAACAACAAAAACAACAACAACAACAACAACATTTCAACAATGACATTTCTATCTGCCTTGACCAGACATGTGACATCAAGTTGTTTGCTGACGATGCAAAATTTTCTTTTCCACGCTACACCGACCATGATACAAATGCACTTCATTCGACTCTATCGACATTTTGTGA
>OFHS01000437.1:683-14077 GCA_900245855.1 Calvadosia cruxmelitensis
ACTGTAAGATGTGTTGTCATGGATTTTATTTTAAAGCACATTTGATATACTTTGCTCTCTATCTTTCCACAGCTAATTTTTCCATTCAATTGGCAATGTCCATATATTCCTTTATGCCCGCTTGCATTGGCTGATGTTCTCAGTGCACCGATACCTTTCATCTATGGTAGGATGATAAGCCCATATTCCACTAATGCTTTCACGATGGAAGAGACATTGTCTCATCTGTAATTAATCTAACAGCTGAACGTGTCATGAATTTTCTTGTTATTTGTGTTTCCGTACTTGTTAAATGCCTATACAGTGAAACCTGTCTATAATAATCACGTTTGGGACTTGAGGAAAATGACCTTTATAGACAAGGGGTCTTTCTGTCTAAGTTGATTTCTATAGAAAGTGTCATTTGAGGTTATGAAGAGTGGCCTTTACACACAGGTGGCTGCTCTATAGAGGTGGCCACTAATACAGGTTTGACTGTACAGATAATAGTTGCAGCTTTTACCGAGCTTCACTTTTTGCTTTTCCCCAAAGGTGTATATGCTGAGAATATGATATATAGATATGTGGATATGATATTATGTTACCTGTCTGTGCAAATGTTACAGTTTCTTTTATTGTTGTCTTTTCATCGTATTGTAGGGATTGATTCGCGCTACTTTGACCGCGGAAGTCCTCCAGAAGACATCACTTGCGTCGATCTTGACACTAACATGATCACTCAGTAAGTTCGATAAATACTGTTAATAAAAACAACTAGGGTTGCACCGATGGCTCAAAACATTCTTTGATCAAAAACTGTGATTCAGATATTGTGAAATTCAGTCAACTTATTTTATACTTGTACATCTTATGGTTTGTTATATTTTTTCACCAATAGATGCTTTTATTGAAATTATAATCCATTTAGGGCTTTGGAAGGAAAGGATACCAAACCGGTCACTTGGAGGTCATTACCAAAGGTATGCTTGTTGTTTTTGAATATTTTCCTCAAAATTATCATCAAGTAATGTCATGTCTGTTCACATGCTGTCATATGCTTTTTAAGATTGAAAACTTACTCTTAGCTCATCGTGTAAGGCTTGCTCGTAACCCCCCAATGTACATATAACGGCCATCTCTGGGACCTGAGAAAAATGACCTTATTGACAGGTGGTCTTTCTGGCCAGGTTGATTTCTATAGAAAGTGTCATTTTGAGGTTATAAAATGTGGCCTTTATATGTAGCTAAATGTAATTTAGGTGAGGTTAGACTCAAACCATAGTGCCAACTGCGATAGGGTTGTAATGGAGGCTAGTCTCTTTGTGGCACAATTGGTGTGGTGTGTCATCAGGCAGTGCATTCTTGCTATCAATCTCATTGCCACGCACATGGCCTTGATG
Source organism: Calvadosia cruxmelitensis (assembly GCA_900245855.1). Classification (NCBI taxonomy): domain Eukaryota; kingdom Metazoa; phylum Cnidaria; class Staurozoa; order Stauromedusae; family Kishinouyeidae; genus Calvadosia; species Calvadosia cruxmelitensis. The sequence goes on from OFHS01000437.1 coordinate 2,063, forward strand.
GTGGGGTGTGAGCAGCAGCACCTCGCCATTGCTGCTGCCTGTGAGATCCTGGAACATTTGCTTTACCGCAATCTGTGCATTGACTGCTCTATAGAGGTGGCCACTACTACAAATTTGACTGTACTTATCTGTTCCATGGCTGTGAGTTTGTGAACCGTGCATAATTTTTAAGGGATACATTGTCATGCAATTTGATCAATTGGCGGCACCATGTTGTTCTTGATTTTGCGGCTCTGGAAACTCACAGTCGTTAATCAAGCACACAAGCCCAGACGTTTGCAGTCAATTAGTATATGCCTCAGTGGACAAGTGGAAGTTTGTAGATAATAAAATATGATTTCAAAGTAATAAATATTCTGGGGTTTATGAACACTTTAATATTCCTCAAACCAGCTGCAGGAAATTAACCAGATTCAAATGTTTTGAATTTTATATTTTATCTTCAAGTAGCAATATATTTTATGAAGATCACCTCTAGATTTTGATCATTATTTTTAGAACGGTCAAACCCGGTTTATCCCCTTGCTGCTGTAGCTAGAATGTAGGATATTAGCTGAGTTGAATTTTTATAGCCCGTGTGGCTAGTGGAATTTAACCAGTGGGAATCTTAACCCTTGTCCTGCTCATAAAGCTAATTAACCCTTGTCCTGCTCATAAAACTAATTAAATGAAGACTGGAAGTTGCTTCATCGATTGCTGATTGGTTGATCGCCAGGGACTAACTATCTGATTGGTTATATGTTGCTACTTTTGACTTGTTTCGAAAACGTGTATACACGTCAATAGCAGGACAAGGGTTAAATGAAGACTTGAATTTGCTTCATTGATTGCTGATTGGTTGATGTTAAAGAATAATTATCTGATTGGTTATATGTTGCTACTGTATGCTTGTTTCAATCAGATTTGACTATAGCTTCATTTTATTTGCATCTTCTCAGAAACCGGGAAAAATTTTGAAAGATCGATTGGACGCTCTGTTTTATGAATTATATAAAGGTAAGATTGTCTTCAGGTGCAGAGTCCAATATTGTTTAAATACCTTTATTGATACTCATAACGATGCTTATACGGTGGCATGAAATGTTTTCTCATGATGTTACTGGTCTGCACAGATTTAGCCGAATCCCAACCGATCAGATCCAAACCGCTTGTGATGGGAATGCCAAACGTGTCATGTAATTCATTTCTTGATCGGCAGTATGATCAGTGTCCTGTTGCTGTGATCGGCTTTTGCTATCAAGACCGATCAACCTCTGATTGGTACCAATCAAACAACATTTGTTTATTCGGTGATAATTGGTTTCATGTATTTTAATGTTGAAGTGCAGTTGAAATTATAACTGGCTCCGATGCATTTATTAATCGATTGATCAATTGTTTTTCGGCAATGGATTGTCCTTTGCAACAATCGTTTTATCGATATCACAAAAGACGGGCTTATGTTGTGGCGTTTTAAAAATTCAGTGTTCAGTGAAACTTGTCTATAACGCCCACCTGAGAAAAATGACCTTTATAGACAGGTGACCTTTCTGTCAAGCTTGATTTCTATAAGGTGTCCTTTTGGGGTTATAAAAAGTGACCTTTATACGCAGGTGGCTGCTCTATAGAGGTGGCTGCTAATACATGTTTGACTGTACCTACCGATTGCGACTTCTACTACAGTCTTTATGATCTTTTTGTTGCAGTTAAAGGAGAAGATACCACAGATCGTGCTGTTGAAATTGCACCGCTTGAGGCAGACTCAGCATTGAAACGTCGCAGGGTAAGGCATTTTAGTACCAAATACTATGTACAGTTAAGTGCAGCTAATGTCACATGTTGTGAATATTTTGACCCTTTCTATGTAAACTCTTGTGATGCCAACTTAGCTAATGCTGTGACGTGGCTAGTATCGCATGTAGTGTTCCATCAAGGCTGTCGTTTTCAATTGTGTTACATTGTGCTGCCAATTTGTTTATTGTAGGCCTCCAGTAGTTTTGCTAAGGAGTTATATTACATTGCTGTTGCATACATTTGCATTTTAGAACTCTTTGTTCCTCTAAACCACTTAAAATGCTCTGATCAAGATGACCAACCTGCAAGAAGTGACTACAATTATATCTACCTTAAGCAACCTTCTGTGAAAGGACCAGTGAAATATTTTCTGTTAAGACAAGTAAATTGTATTCTTTGAGCATCTCATGGTCGACTTGATGGCGGTTATTTGACATGAAATGGGTCCTCAGGACAAATGGCCACTCAGATAGGTTGGACAGTACTTTTTAACTCCAGGATTTAAAGAGAGAATCACGTAGGATACAATTTGCACACCACTGAGTGTCACTAATAGATGTCTACTATTAGACCCTCGCATTGGCTTTGCTTACTCTATAAATTATAACTTTTTTATTGCTATGTCTGTTGTCTAGTCTTGCATTGAGGTACACATCCAAGAGGCCTTTCTACGTTTCCATGCAATGGTTTTGAAAGGATACAGGTCAGTACAGCTCGCAAAGTTTTGGTGATAGTAAAACTATTTTTTATTCTTATGGCGATGCCTGTGTTTTGTGGTTGGAGGATATCTGCAGTGGAGTTGTTTAAATTGAGTTTCATTACTATCAAGGACTTGTCTTCTTTGATATTAGTGCGAGGTCTTTCTGTTTGATTCGCTATTTATCGTTCTTTGTTATGGGCATTGCAGGTCTTTCCTATTGCCAATCACTGGACAGCCAACAAAAGGATCATATGATCTCACATCGTTGTTCGACTTACAGGGTCAGTGGCACATAGCGTCAAATATCTTATGATTGTAACAATTTATAATCGATCCCATGTGCTTTTCAGATTATTCTTGTTTTTTTTTTGTCGAGAGTAGAAGACTTCTGTTATTATTACATCAAGTTGTCTTGACTTGTTCGTGCAACACAGTGTCTTGTTTCCTCTTGCTGTGTTTTGAACAATTTAACTACAAAAGGAGATCGTTCAGAGAGATTTAGTTTATTGTAAACATGTAAATGAGAGGTACATGTGTAGGCTATTTATAGTTATATTTAATGTAATTTATACACAAAACTATTGCTTATTGGTTGATTTTGTTGGTATTTCATTGTTTTGCTAAAGTACTATTTCACTGTGATTATCAACCTTAAAACCACTTTGGAGACCAAAGGAAGGTCACCGATTTACCATTTCTTTTTTATTTAGCCAAAAGCAAAGAGTTTATTTTTCTGGTTTAGTGTTCTAGTTTGTTTAGTATTTCAAAGAGTTGATTTTATGTTTCATTCTCTGTAGGTGGAGCGCCAAGCTTTTTTTCTGCAAATTTGATGAGAATTTTTACTGGGGAATGGGCACCTTGCATTTTCTGTGCTTGCCTAGTTGCCTTGGTAGACTGCTGTGCTGGAACCACTAGAAAGGATCGATTTCAGCCTTTTGGGAGCTTTATCTGTGCTAAGAAACAATGTGCAGTATACAACACTGGCTAATGATACATAGCAGCTCGGAGCAGCTAATTTTAGTCTGATTTACTGGCCTAAGTACCCTGCACTGTTGCTGCCGTATGAACATGGCAGAAACCTACTTCAGCTTTAGAAAATGTAGTTGAAGACTTGCTTATCTTATGTAACACGACTCTTGCTAGTACAATTTAGACTTCACACTGTATCAATTTTTTTAGGTTTCTTGAAAAGTCGTCCCAATGCTCAACAGAAGTTTTTCTGCCAGCTCACTAAAACGCAGGTATGTTGATGTAAAATACTGTTCGCTTGAAAATGCAATTACATTTTCCCTTTTCCTATGTTCCACACAATGGCTTTGGCTTCAGGGATGGTGTGACAGGGGCAAGGATAGGAACGATACGTTTTATATGTACTCTGAGTAAGAGTAAAAGTAAGCAGCTTCAAAACTACTCTGAGTAAGAGTAAGAGTAAATCAACTTGAAATTACTCTGAGTAAAAGTAAAAGTACGCTTAATAAAATGTTACTCAGAGTAAGAGTAAAAGTAAAAATTTTGTATTCAAAGGAACAAAACGTGTAATGGTCTTCAACAGCAGTAGTGTAAAATCTATTGTGAGTCTCATGCTAGCCAAACAAGATGAGGCAAGATGTCATACATCATGTACGGCATGTGGTGAATATTCAAGCGTCCCTTTACTTTTAAATTTTCAATTACAAAAAAAATATTTTAATAGTTTATTAGGTTAATAGGTTATGCAGTGAAGAAATACTAGTCCTTCTGCGCTAAGCAGGCACTCAGAGATGCAGATGACAGTGCAGCATTGGATGAGATGAGATGCGTGAATCGGTCTCGGTGAATGACGAGCTAGTCATTCGACAAGGGTAGTTCTCTCAAAGAATGCAAATCTTTATTGCTTGAGAACGAGTTGAAGAATGACTTAGCTCAATTGATAGAAAAACTGGCCAGTTAAGGGCTTTGGGTGCTGCTCAAAAAGGTATCATGATCACATACATCCTCTGGCTTAACTCTTTCCTGTGATGCTGTATACCAATCTTCATTGCCACAGAAAATAGTTTCCGGGACAAAAACGAGAAAACTGTATTGACAATCAAGCCATGTTTCAAAAATACTTTTACTCAGAGTAACGGAATACTTTTACTCAGAGTAAGATACTGTGCAATATTTTTACTCCGATCCAGAGTAAGAGTAACACAAAATTTATTGGACAGGGGCAATGAAGAGATGCAATGTAATGTAATGTAAGTTTCATGCTTTTGTATGTTTTAGCTTTTTATCCGTTTCATTGAACAACGATCTCTGACGTCAACGTCTGAATTTGTTCTTGCTTTCTTTGATGACTGTACTGAAAAGGTAAGAATTGAATATTTACTCATTTTTCAAGCACAAGTTTCTTATTATTCATTAATGCAGCAGTCTTGATAAAATTTTGTTTTATGATGTCACTATCTTTCCTTAGTGTGAGAACAATAAGCCATTGATTCAAGACAATACATCCGTTAGGTAAGAATCTTCACAGTTATTCACAGTGAATGCCAGTGGTGTCTAACGGACTTTTTCATGGGACGGTCCTGTTTGATTGACACCATAGTTGGCTACGTTTGCCAATAGTTTACATGGCATTTTTTCTTTTTTGGCTTTTTTCTCATCTAAGTGGGATTCCACCAGTAATGAGGTGGTATCCCAAGCAATGTAGGTGTCGTCAAGGTGTCGTCAATTGAATTATTCATTGGAGGTGTCGTCAAGCAATGTAGATTTTATTGTAAATAGCACTCAATCTCATTTAATTTATTTATTTATTTTAAAAACTTTATATTTTTAAATTGTAAAGTTAAATTTCCCACGCTTAATTACTTGTTTACGTATACGCTGTAAACACCGCTTTGATTTCTAACCTATTGCAATGTACATAACGCGCGTTTGCACCTTTGGTGCAATGAACGTCAATCATCATCATCCCACTGCACTGTTCTGGCTTGACAATCATATCTACCCAAAATACAGAAACAATAGCAGGCAACAATCTCATTGAAAGGTGTCTGCCCACCTCATGTTATTTAGCCTCTTTCCATCAGCGTATGTAGATTTTATTATAATTATCGATCAGACAAGCAGCATCTTTTCAGTATTTTAGGCAGGCCTTGTCTGCTCTTCTTCTGTTGGTCTTCTTACGTGTGGTTTTGTTTCATTTTGTTGTTTTTCTTTACCATAGCCAACGGACTGTTGTAATTACGCCTCCAGACGCAGCTGGTTTGTCGCAGGGGGAGATTTACATGTAAGCTATCATTACTCTTTGTCGTGCTTGTCTGACCAAGCAGAACGTATGTGTAAACGGTGCAGCCGATCTTCCACCAAGGCTCTATGGCAGACTTTACAACCCCCACGTAGACAAGATACAATAATTTACAGGTGACAATAAACTTGAGAAAATTCTTGACAATGTGTTTGCAGCTCAGAATAGACAATCAAATTGCCGCAAAGACCACACTTGTGAATAACAATAAGTTGTAGCTTTAATCAGAACAGAGTCACCAAGTCAATGGATACTTGCACGAGACAAAAATACAAAGCTTGAAAGTTCAAGGACTTCGGGAGAGCATGTGAAATTATCGTTGTGGAATGGCCACCTCAAATTAGCTGTGCGTGCCTTAGCAAACTGTTGCACTCGAGCGATTCGATAGTGATCAATTTCAGTCTCTTGAGAGGTGTGTCTGAACCACTGGTCTGAGCTGAGAAACGCAACGTGCGACACGGATTGAAGCTGGACAGTAGCACAGACCAACTAAAACAGAATTTCTTATTTCATTGGTAATGATAATTATTTATTGTTCTAGATTGTTCATACTTAGCGGTATATGATCTGACTACATCACACGTTTCATAACTCATTGTACAGTGGCCACCTCTATAGAGCAGCCACCTGTGTATAAAGGCCACTCTTCATAACCCCAAATTACATTTTCTACAGAAATCAACCCGGACAGAAAGGCCACCTGTCTGTAAAAGTAATTTTCCTCTGGTCCCAAAGTTGACCATTATAGACAGGTTTCACTGTAGTTGTAGGAAATAGATTTTAATATCAAATATTCTATTTTTATATCAATCCATATAGAAACCATTTCTAGCGTTGATATTGGATCGGACAAAATCAATGGATATTGGCCATTTGGTATCAGATTGGATCGGACTTGGAAATTTCTGTATCGGTTATTTCTATAACAGCGCTAGTTATCGATATTTTGTAGTGAATAATCTTTGGAATAATGTCGCATTTGGTCTGCCAATTGACTGCAGTAAAGAGCAAAACATGCAAACTTCCTCGTAAACATTCTGTAAAAGTGGAATTGGACTGTGAAAACCCTGTGAATTTGTCAATCCTGGACGTTTTTATATGAACGTCAGGTGATGATGCATTGAAATACAACCATTTCATAGGTTTTCTTTCAACAAAGCGCAGTAACCAGTGACAGTTTCCCTGGATTTTTGTTCATGATGAAATTGATATGTTACTTCAGACAGAGTATAGGACTACAAAAATCTTGAAAAGTCTTATATGAATTCCTACCAGGGAATTGTGGACTGTTTCCCAAGACCTATTTCACAAGCTACCATTTTGGAAAAAAAGCAACTGCATTATGGGGAATGTTGATGTCTCTTATTTAGGAATATGGGGAAAGCTGGATTTGATACTGATGCAGATTTCTTCAAGTTGTGCTACTTTTTTTAAGAATTATAACTCCCTTCAATATTATGGGTCAGAAACTCAGTCTCCTCGCTACTTTAGGCAATCAACATGCCCCACAATGCACTGGTCTGTCCCATAATGGTAGCTTGTGAGATAGGTCTAATAGTGAAACCTGTCTATAACGGTCACCTCTGGGACATGCAGGAATTGACCTTTATAGACAGGTGGTCTTTCTGTCCAAGTTGATTTCTATAGAAAGTGATATTTTGGGGTTATGAAGAGTTGCCTTTGTACACAGGTGGCTGCTCTATAAAGGTGGCCACTAATACAGGTTTGACTGTATTACAAGGTGACCATAATATAATAGGGCAAAACCGGGACATCGAAAAAAATTTTTGCGCAAGCGCGAAACAACAAATGATTACATGAATAACACTACTAAATTGTACTTCCCTCAAAGTTACAGTACTTACAGCACACCAAAAAAATTCATCCATTAAAAACTTACAACTACATTTCCAGACTCAGATTCTTCTTCACATGATTGGTGACATGTGCTGTCAGAATCAGCAATAACAATAAATTATTAATGTACATTTTTTATTTAGCCCACTTGTATTTCTTACTATAGAGTGTACACTCTCAAATAAGGACTTGTTGTTAACAATTTGTGAATAAAACACATCACAGCTAATGTTGTAATTAACTTTTGTTATTAACAAAGCATTGACTGTTGCTGGGAGCATCTGAGTTTTGGAACTTGTCCACAGATTGTTCATCAAGGAGAACACTCGTTCAACTGGTGCATTGGTACCTGGCAAGCACAGAGCAAACTGAATTATTTTCTGTAATTCAGAGGAAGAAATACAATTTTTGCCCATGTGAGCAAAGATTTCTTTCCACATGTCTGCCATAGAAACGTTTTCTTTTTTCCATTGCTGGAGTACTTCATCTTCAGCGTAAGCTTTGGCGCTTGAGACTTCGTCGAAAAGCGCATCACCGTTAATGACGTCTCTGCCAACTACGCCTTCCAAATTCCAATATCTCCAAACTGGCATGAACATTTGTCCATTCAATAGATGATCTTAGTAGAACCCAATTGAATGCGACAATGGCTGATGAGTGGTCCCATCAATCGATGTAATCGATGCACGTCTGCAAAATGATGCTGCCGTGACGTTGAATTGCGATGTGACGGCGTTCCTTTCTTCTTCAAGTCGGCGCAAAGTCCTCTTTGTCTCCATACCTACAAACAGTTCGTCCCGTCTGGAAACAATCGCAAGTCTTGAACCAGGCGTTGCGCTTCCATGGCAGATGTAGATTGCCCTTGAATTGCTGTGTTGGTTGCACAGAACAGTGCAGCTTGACAGTGAACAAAGAAGAGCCAAGCCTCACCGACGGGGTCTTCAAAGAAGTGCTTAATTATAGTCGGGCATTTGGCTGTGAAAGGAAGTACGACTGCAGGGCAGCGTACAACCTCAATACTCTCTCGATTGCTGGCAACAACGCTAACCATCGTGTTTTTGAATATCCCAAGACGCGCTGGTACTCAACATCTACAAATTCACAAAATTCTTTCAACTCAGTGACACGTACCGTGTAGATGTGGAAGTACCCATAAATTTTAACAACAATCTGTTCTATGTCGATTGGAAGGCAGTCAGAAGCAGTTTGAACGGCATTGTGGAGAATGTGGGCTGGGCAACCTAAACCAATCAGTCCCGGCCGCTGCAGGAAGCCTTTTGCAAGAGCGAAACAAATTCCTCTCACTTTGCCGAGCAACACCGCCAAAGTTTGCATTTGTACTGTCTGCCGACAGTGCAACGACTTAGCCTGTCAATTGAAATTCATTTAATGATGACATGAGCTTGTCTGTTACCAGTGCACTTGTCTCTCCAGGGATGTCGTGCAAGTCAATGATTTTGACAGATATTCCCTGGTCTTGCAACTTCTGTGTAAAGGAGCACTTGCGCTTAGGCATGTTCTAATCTGTGGCATGTTCTAATCTGTGGCATGTTCACACTGATCGATATCACGGCAGCAAGAGAAAAAAATGACAATGAATGCGACGGACGATGCATTTTGGAAATTTATACTACGAAAACATATGTTCTAGGAAAGCAACAGTAATCACATTTCGTTTCTAAGAACCCATTTATCAACAGGAAGTTCTTTGTAAAATCATCGCTAAGCGATTCGAGGACCAATTTCAGGAGCATTAACTGAAGATGAAAATCGTGAGAGGATTTTAGATTTAAATTCTGTTTCCCTAACTTCGGTACCAAAATTCGAAATCGAAAAAGCAAAGCCGAAAAAGTGGCTTTTCAAATTATTAGTTATTCTCTTTCCAAAACTGAAGGTATTCTCGTAAGCGGGTGTCATAGCAACACGACTTCGTGACTCTGCGTGACGTAAGTGGCCAAGAGTGGATGCCTGTAGAAATTCCACGAATTTACAAATTGTGCCAAGAAAGCATGTCCTCTTTGGCTCTTCTCACCTGCTAATCCATATTGTAAGTGCTGTGACAGCATAACCACAACATGTGCGACTGTGCGAGAACATTTTACTGGAAGAAAAGGTCAAAATACTTTTTTGACAATAAAGTTCATCAAAACCGGGACAATTCCTTGTCCCGACGCGTTGTCTCGGGACGCCGGGATTGAACGCTCAAATCGGGACGGTCCCGGTCAAATCGGGACGTATGGTCACCTTGCTGTATTACCAATTCCATGTTGATTACTTTTTGTTGTTATGTACAGGTACTCAACATTCCCAAAGCTGAGGGATGAGTTGTATTTGGTTGACGACAGCAAGGCATTACCAAGTGCCAAGATTATGCATACCCCTCCTCTTTCGCCTGTTGTTGGACGGACAAAACACGAGAGGCAAATCTCATCCATGGTAAGATGATATGAGAATTATGCAATTATCACTGCACTCTTAAAAATTGCTACATCTGTAGTCTATGTATTGTTTTCTTTCACTTTTCGTTTCACTTTTCTCCTTTGATTACTTCCTTTGATACCTAACTTTTCAGCTCAGCAAAATATGCTAATTGTACTTGTATAACTATAAAACTATTTTAACTCTTGGGTCTCCAGAACAAACAAGCAAATTTGTGCTTAAGGGATGACCCATGATCATATTATGTAGCCAACTTACTTGCTATTCACACTTTCTATATTCAGTTGTTTTGTATTTCGTTTACGATATGGTCTAAATATCTGCTCATACTCATACTCATACTCATACATGCAGCACTTGTAATTCAGTTAATCTTAGTTTTAAATAGTTTGTACTTGTAATGGCTGACGCGCGGTCAGTGTGAACATGATGTCGTCATTGTGTAGTCACGTGTTCATAAGAATATGTAGCCATGTCATCTTGTAATCATCCTGTTTGTCGTCTGTACCTCGCAAATGCTAGCAACTCCATCTGTTCTGTTTTCTACGCTGTGCCTCACGACATAGAGCTCTGGCATCAACGACCATATGTACTCCTTGGAACTATGTCAACTCTCCCTCTTGTGGACCAGCAATGTATCGATCAAACATATTGATGCGAAAGACTCCTAGGTCTTAGTAGTGTTTATTTGATAGAAGCTGCTTACTAGCGAAGGACTGTAGTTGAGACAGTAGCGTCGGTGGCAGCTAATGTAGTTTTTTTCTATATTTGGCAAGATCCCAAGGCCCATCGATTTTGTTTCTGTGATCTGTTTTTTTCTTCTGAACTCAGTCATATTGAGGTATTTTGAATGTTCTTTTTGACAGAGTGCTAAGAAGCAGGCTAACAGTCCTACCTTATGGGCAAGGTGAGATACCGCCAAAAAATTCACTTGCTTTTATGATTGCCTCATGGAGATTCACCTATTCACAAAGACAGTTATCTGCTGTGAGTGAACTCGTTTGTCATGTTCTTGTTTTCTGTTAGATGTCTGTTGGGTCATTGCTACACAATTTGGTTTATTCATCTCCCATCGTACATCAAAGTCCACCCACACAAGAAGTCAGTCTTGTACACGGCGTTTGAGGTTGGTATAGCATCCTCCATTGCTGTTGTGTGTGTTTCTTTTCTTTGATTTATTTGTCAAACATGAGTGATAATGATTGACAGGCAAGCACATGAAAGTAAAACTACTTACACGATACGTGCAGCCTAATAGCATTTACCAAAGCGCGATAAATTTACAGAATGTAGACGGATTTTAAAGACAGAAAATGAAACGGAAGTAACAACGTTAATTGTAAGGGAATTTCATACGTAAATGACTCAATTGCTGAAGGAATAGAGAGTAGAATTATTTTAACTGGAATGGATGGAGGTTTAAGTTTCTTAGAATTACCACGTGTTGTGTAACTGCAGTCTTGTAAACAAAATAGATTGTTCTCAGGCAAATTCACGACACCGTAAAGAACTTTTTGTGCTATGTACATTGTACAAATCGAGCTTGTTGCAAACTTGCATCGGAGTTGTAAAGAGTTATGGTTTAAAGATTTAGGCAATCTTTGTAAAAAAGCATTTCTTTTTGCAAATGCAGACATATTCGTTTTGTAAACTTCCTTTCAACTTTCCCAAAGCTTTGGTGTTGTGGTTGTTGGTGTTGTTGTTGATGTCATATAGTCGCATTCTTGTTTGCTAGTTCCGTTGTTTTACTTGTATTTGTATTTTGAAGTTGTTGCAGCGTGTTCATGAATCGAAAGCTCAACTGCCAGATGAAGTGAGTCAATCAATCAATCAGTCAATCAATCAATCAATCAATCAATCAATCAATCAATCAACTGTATTAATTTTAATTATGTATTTAATTCATTTACTCATCCTGTATATCTTTGTACGAAAATGTTTACCTCGCACAAGGTGGAAATATATTACCCAGATC
>OFHS01000437.1:14091-28672 GCA_900245855.1 Calvadosia cruxmelitensis
AATCAATCAATCTATCTATCAACCTATTAATCAATCAATCAATCTATTAATCAATCAATCAATCAATCAATCAATCAATCAATCAATCAATCAATCAATCAATCAATCAATGAAACATATTTTTCATCTGGTATTCTACTGTACAAATCAAGGAAGAGATACAATTTCCAATACATATATGTTTTACAGAATATCAATTATAAGAATATGTTGAAACATGTAAAATGATTAGGGAAAATGTGTTTTACTATACTAGAAGCATCAAGTTAGTTAAACAACCTATCCTGGAGTGAAAAATGTATTTTTCATAGATTAATCTTGAGCTGAGTTTTAAAGCGATGTTGGCCAATTTGATCATAACAACTGTTGATTTTTTCAGGTTTGTTACCGTGTTCTGATTCTTTTGTCTGGACAGTATGGCCATCCCGCTCTTGCCGTCAAGGTAAGAGCTTGATCTGTTCAGCTCACAACATAACATTGCATGCAGTTCTTTTGTTGCCATAATCATTTGTTGGTTTGTGAAGGTTTTTTCTGAGATGAAGGAAAGAGGAATAACACCAAATGCCGTCACATGGGGCTATTACCAGCGGGTGAGTATGACGAACATGTCTTGCTTGAGTTGTGATGCAAACGTGGTGATTTCTAGATGAGTTTTGTTGTGTTTTGCTGCTTCTTGCCTTTTCTGCAGCGAAAAATGTTTTATTAAATAGTACGCCTGCGCAGTTGAGCAAGCTTCCTTGTTCTTCTACTACCAGCTTCAGAATATTAGTCAGCTGTAATTGGCTGATCATTTTGCCGCTTTTGATTGGCTGATCATTCTGCCGCTTTTGATTGGCTGATGGCTAGCAACATCTCATCAGCAGCTTGACAAGTCTTTTGTTGCTTGACGTTATCTGTCTGCAGAAGCAAACCAATCATGATAGTTTACTTCCAATTCGAAAATAACTTACACCATCGCCTTTGCTGGTCATTTTACCGTCTTGTTGATACCAAATGTGTCTGATTTGAGCCAACAACCAATGCAAGCTGGCTTTGTTTATGACACTCTCTGAATGCAAAATTGCAAATTTGACGCAAAATCGCAAGTTTTTAAAGAGAATCACAGGGGGTTGGGTACACAGCTGGAATGATTTCGTGTGGAATATGACCGTTGGGTTGTCAATGTTAAACAATGTCACCTTATCTTATTACCGGTGCTTTCTTTACTGTTTGTAGACTGTTCTTGATAGCAAATGGCCGACAGAGAAGACATTTGGCAAACGCCAGTGGCTCAAATTGAAGCACGTCATTTTTGCAATCAGGGTGCTGCGCAAAGGTATCAAGAAGAACGAGATGCTGATTAAATTTGATTTGCCAGCGATAAGCCCTGACGGCCCTGCAGCACCTTCTGGCAGCCAGCAAAAGCTTCGTGACGAGACATGCAGCGTCGGTGACACTTCCGATGGTGGTTACAGCTCCATGATGTCAATTGATGGGTTGTCAAGGCAACAGCCTATTGCGGGAGGTAATGAAGCTATGTGATTGGTATCACATTTAGCTATGACTGCTCAGAGACCAGACAAAAGGCACTGAGTGAACTGAATTAATCTACTGTGGAGATAGTTTACATCTTCACATGAGCCCAATGCATTGATTAATGGATTGTTTCTGCAAACAATATTTTCCGTTGCAAAAATTGTTTCGGCAGATTTACTCTTATTGAAATCTATCAAATGACTAGACACCATTAGGCAATTTGCATAGTAAGCGTATTCACTATAGAACAAACGAAAAGGCATATAGAAAACAAGTAACAAACCACAAGCTAATTACAGTCACTTTACAAAGGAACACTACAAGAATGATAGGAAGAAGAAAGGCTGTATGATGTCAGATGTATTAATTTTTAACAATTGTCCATGTAGATTAGTTGATGATTTCAAGCCCTGAAATTTCTCCTTCATGAGGACTTGGTTTATTTCTTCCCGTTGCTATTCTAGGTCTTGCGGAGTTCCCAACAGACTTCCCTGATCTTGACCAGCGTCGGGATGTCATGGTCCCTACAAAAGTGGCTAGTGGTCATCATCGTGAGCATAGCGTCACTGAAATGTCAGAAGCAGACAGCGAACCGGACAGTAGAGACTCAGATTTGTTGATCGGAGAGAGCATTGACTATCAGAAGACACCATATCGCCGTCTTGCAAGACGACTGAGCGAGACTTCAATTGGTTCAAATTTAAGCTCAAGTGTTGGCAGCAATCAGATCATTATCTGCCATGATGGCACCTGGCAGGATGCTTACGAATCAACTACTAATTCACTCGATGCCTATGCCGATAACGAACCGCGTTTTCCATTTCGTAATAAATCAGATATTGCCATGGAGGCCGTGATTGGTAGCTGTCAGACATGCAATGGGTGTGGCCGAGCGATTTATGACGAGGAGATCATGGCAGGATGGAGTGGCGACGATTCAAATCTTAATATGATGTGAGAAATGCAATGAAAATTGATAATTTTAAATGCGCAGTTCAATATTTGGCTTGATGATTTGTCTTCTAAAGTGTAGAAATCATTTTCATTGCCTTACTTTGTGATTTTCCTTTTGTTAGATGTCCTTTCTGCACCAACCAGCAAGTACCACAGTTGCAGATTAAGATCAAGGTACTTATGATTGTAACATATTTCTAGAACTTTCGATGTTATTTATGATGTAATCCCCAATTACGGAATGATGTCATATTTTATTTATATCATTTTATAAATAACCTATGACATCATCAACCTTCTAGAATTTTTCAAGAATGTGCTAAAAATAGAACTTGACATCAATGTGATTCTAGAACCTTCCAGGAATGCATCATGTGACATAGCCTGCTGTGAATCTAGAGGTTTCCTTATTGTTATGAATTTCCTATAATATGCTGCATGGCTGTAGTTAAACTCATCAGCCCAAGATGAGTGTGGCTGTGGTGCTATCCGATGGGAGGTTTGCGACATGCGTTGGATTCTCCATCAGTGTATAAGAGTATGAGTAAATGAATGGATGTTTATGTAAGCTGATTGCTTGGAATTATACTCTCTGGTATTGGAAGATTGTCTTGGATTGCTTCTCCAACTACCGTTTCCAAAAGAATACTGGAAACACAATTGTGAATAATTGTGACAATGATGATGTTACCTTCCAATGTGCAGTCCAACCTATCTTGAGTGGCGATCTATCTCGACTTGTAAGTGACTACTTTCTAGTAATCCCTTGACGGCTCAAGTAACTCAATGTACCTGATGAAGAGACCACATATAAGAACATACTTCAAACTAGGTCCTTCAAGGTTGAACCACCTTTCTTGAGTGGCCACCTTGTAGTAGTCCCTTAATGACTTGAGCAATTTTATTAACCTGACTGAAGAGACCGCTTGTCCTAAGATAATACGTTGAAGTAGCTCCTTAAAATGTTGAAGCAATACACTCTAGCTTTCTATGTTACCACCTGTGTCAAGAGGCCATTTTTCATTGAATTGTCTGTATTCTAATGTCCTTTCTACTCTTGTGTGAAATTATAATTTGATGTTATGTGGTTGTTTGTTGTGCAGGATTATCGTGGTCTTCATTCCAAGATGTGCAGCACGTCCAGCCTTAGTTCAGATGCGTCCTCGTCAGTCACACATTCAACAAGCAGCGCTATTGATATCTTGGGTGATCAGGGCCACAGTGCCAGCAATCCCACTCTCAATATGCAAAGCATGACGAGTCTTGACAGACAAGCATTCTCCCCGCCCACCAATTCCCCTCTCATCTTCAGTCCTCCTTCTTCAAAACCAGTTGCAATCAAGGGGAAACGTTTTGCCCGTGATACGCTGCTCAGCAGCAGTGCGCCTAACAGTGCATGCAACAGTCCAGTGCCTGGCAGCAGGAACAGCCCACGGCCTGCTTTCTTCCGTGCAAGGTCTAGGAACAATTCAGGCAGTCTCAACATGTTCATTGGTAGGTATTAATAGCTAGCAGCTATGTTTGTGTCATATACAGAAAGATAGATGGTTATCAATTATTGTGAATTATACATCAGTCAAACCTGTATTAGCTGCCACCTCTATAGACTAGCCACCTGTTTCTAAAGGCCACTCTTCATGTGACACTTTCTATAGAAATCAACTTGGACAGAAAGGCCACCTATCTATAAAGGTCATTTTTCTCAGGTCCCGAAGGTGACCATTATAGACAGGTTGCACTTTACTTTTTGTCTCACATTGGTGCATTCACATTTCAGGCACACCCGAAGAGAAGCCAACCATCTCGTATCCCTACTTGAGCCCCCTTGTGCTTCGGAAAGAACTCGAAAGCCTCCTTGAGAACGAAGGGGATAAAGTGTTGCAAAATAAAGACTTTGTCACTCAGCGTGGCATTCTCTTCTGGAATCTGGTAATGAGTAGGACATAATCAAATTACTTCGTTGTCGAGCCTGACTGCATTTTATGCTGTGCGCGGAGAATTTATTCCCCGCACAATATCCACAACTGATCCGCGCATCCGCGCAAGTCTCTGATTTCGACTAATTTTATTGCATTTCCAAATATTGGAAGAAGAATTAGTACGAGTCCTATCCGCGCATCATCCGCGCATTCTCAAAATCGAAATTTATGTTCTCCGCGCAGCAAACACAGAATGCAGACTGGTTGTCGAGCAGACATAAAATGGGGATGTGACTTTGCTATGTTTGCAAGAAAGACCTACGTCAAGCATTTAAGAAGAGGTTTAATGCCAAGGGAAATTCTCCCCACTCTGAAGCTGGAATAGCAACTTTACCATGAAACAAATTGACAGGCAGGCGATAACAAGAATCATATCTTCATATGTCTGATTTTGTTTATCTTTTTTTCTGTCTATGTTAAGGTGTGGTATTTCCGTCGTTTGAGTGTGCCCAGTCATCTTCACGACCTCATTCTGTTGTCGTCAGGAGGCCAAGAGAAAACGCAGGAGGTATTTGTATATATAGAGAGATGTTCTGCACCAATCCTTACTTCAATTTAATTGAATAATAGCCAATTTAAAATTGCCTTCCAATTGTTCAAGACTTTTTAAAACAATACCTGACGATTGCAGATGAACCTGGTCGATCGATATCCAGGGAAAAGCATAGTGTCATCAGATTTGGATATCTGATGAATCAGACAGCATTAAACTGTCTTCTGAAAGATATCTAATTATCGGAAATGTCGGTGGCATTTGATTTAGTAGACTGTTGTAATTTACTTGAGCCAAAGTAACGGATGATTCAATGCTTTTGTGATGAAATTTGATGTACAGTGTAGCCCCGTCGTTAATATCACCTCGGTTAACATCACAACCCGCTTACTATCACTTCAGTTTGAGAACCTTTCGACCCTCTTATTATCACGATTTTTGGCTTCAAAAACAGTGATATTAACGAGGTTTCACTGTACAACTTTCTGGTGGTTCAAGTACTAGACTTTGTGTTAGAAGAATTAGCTTGATCTTGTTTGTAGCTCTTCTGGTGAATGTTTCTTCTTGTTTGTGATTGGCTGATTAGGAGCAGCCTCGCATTGGCAATCGTGTTGTCATATCAACGTCATGGGACAACGACCGACAGAAGAACGGCAGTGTGTCACTGTACATGTTGTGGAACGTGCCTAGTAAGTCCAATCAGTCATTTGAAACTCCTTTCCATTGAATCTCATTGCGTTGAAACTCATCACCATTGATTTGTTGTTGGTGATTGGTGCTTTGTTTGGTGAGAGCAACTTGTTTTCAAACAGAAGCATCTACAATACCAAACCTCCACCACAAGCCATAACTAAGCACTAGACACATTGCTAAGTCAGTTGAATTTGCTATATGTGCTCACAGATATTGTGTCCTGTAATAGAGGGGGATGGGTGGGCAGTCTTGGCTCTTTCTCGCCATTCAAGGGCGATCCAAAGCAACTTGCAGCAAACGATTGATGCACACTAGCTGGAACATGACTGGCAAGTTGGCAGGCAATAGGACGGATGACGCATCCTTTAATGATAGATTCTGACCCCCTAAAACGCCTGCAAGTACAAGATCTCAAGGCTAGCCTCAACTGCTCCTCCTACACTACTTCAATCAGTGATTTGACTTGTGTGTTCTCAATTGTGTATCTGCAACTGAAGACACTTTGACATAGCGAGGCTGCAGAGTAGACTCAACTACCAATGGATATTGATTCACTACCTCTTTGTGCTTCTCTCCAGGCGATCAACAGGAATTAATGCTGAATAAAGGCTGGACCTCAAGAAAGTAAGAATAACAATCTGATATGTCGATTAATGAGAGCTAAATCTTGCACTATTCTCATGCGGTCTTGTCAGTTTTTTTCTGTCCAATGTAACACACAGCTGTTTGCTTCAAGTAATTACATGTACATGTGATGACGCAAATCAATTGCTTTGTTTGAATTGCATTCAACCATACTCTTCTCTATGATGGTTAATTTCAAGGATTGTTCTTGGCTTTCAAAATTGTAGATTTCAGCTCAAAAACATGTGACTATTGTAGCTTGAATCCTATAATGACTTCATTTGGCATCATATGTCTTTGTTGGATTTTATGTAGCAGTCATGGCTGTCTTCCTGCATTTACCCGTATAGTACTTGCAACTTTGCCCACACTGTGTTGTTTCCTAGCATTAGGCACTATGCTGTAGCAATGGCTCATTGCTGTGTAATGGTTAGGATGTCTGGTTTCCAATCAGGTGTAGTAGGTTTTACTCCTGGACCATCTATTCCTTGCCACTGTTTGTTGTTTCATATACAGAGGGCCACAAGCGCTTGGCTTATTGGGTAACCATCGTTATAAAAAACATCTACATAGAAACTGTGTGCTTTTGTCCAAGTAACCTTTCTGTGTGCTAATTTAGAATTGATGTGTCCTAATTTATAATTGATGTGTGCTAATTTAGACTTGACATGTATTGATTACTTTACAGTATTCTCACTTCGGTGGCTGCCAATGTGGAACAAAATGAAGTTTATGACCCACTCTGTCTGCTACTGGACGAGAGAAACAGGCAGCAATTGAAGAACCCAAAGATCCACTGGTAAGACGACACATAGACATGCCACTGTGGCAAAATGTAGCGAAGTAAATCCATTTGATTAAACAGCTAAGCAGTTCTTTGCTTTGGTAGAAAGATGGTAGAATGATTGATAAACTGATTTATTAAATTGTGCGGAAGCAGCAGCAAGATGAGTTTCCATATGACTGTGGTCCTCTATAAACACTGGGCTGATTAATATATTGATTGATTCAATGATAAACAAATTGCTAATATATTGGATTATCGATTGCTTGATGACTTAGTAATTTCATAAGTGGCAGATTGATGTAATTGATTGAGTAGTGTGATTATCGGATGAATTATTAATTGCATATAATTCAGATCTCATTTGATCATTGCTAGATTGATTTGCGTTAGTTTAATAAGTGACTCATCTCATTATTCATTGATTGTTTTGATCGGCTGTTTGATTTGCATTACTAAAATGTCTCTGTTGATCATTGATTGGCTTATCGATTTGATTGCTTGATGATTGGTATTGATTAATTGATAATCTTTTTTCTTGGCAGGAGTCTTTATCGTGAGCTGTTGTTCTTGTCCTTGACTGCTTGTGGATCTGATAATATTGACATAGGTGAGTTGTGTTGCCATTAACAATGTAGTTGATTCATGGTTACCTCTAGCTGTTTAAAAGGTTAATCCTTAGTCTTTCTGTTGTCAGTTCTTATGATAGTACAGTAACTTGTACGGCAGGCCTTTACAACAGGCGGTCATTTAAATGACTGCAATATTATCAAGTAAAGACTTTTTGGTTTTAGGACTTTCCGATGAAAGAGTCACATTTACCTGAAAGTTGCGCCTATGCAGATGCTAGCAATGTGGCTTACTCTCTCTCTCTCTATTTCTTCTTGCAGATGCTTTTGATCGTGAGTTCAAGTTGGCATACAAGGAGATTCGTTCCTCTTCAGCCGACATGCTCTGTGCTGATGATCGTCCACCAACTGTAAAAGCTGTTTGGTGTCGAAGAGCTTTCTTGGCCCCTACCCTCCAGCCAAGAGTACCCAACCTTACACAGTAGAGACACCAGGGTGACCCAAACCCTCACACTTTACACCAGTTGTGGCCTTGGTCATTTGAAAGGAGTGGAAGAACTCAACAAGCAACACATTTTCAGTTTGTCCCATTGAATTACCAACAGAGTGGAGATACTAGTATTTTGAAATGGACCAAATGGATTTACTAGGTTTTATTAATTTTTCCTTCCGGTTGTGGATAGTTAGTTGCTGAAGTGATGAGATTATTATCGATTTTCTCTTCATTTGTGTGTTTTGCTTATACTGCCCTGGGCCCTGGCGTTGTTTGTATGTATGTTACTTTGGCCGATTCGGCCGTAGCACCATTTGATGGCAGCTTTCAGAAATATTGCGTCGCCACTGCTCTCGATCTTCTGCCTCCTGGATGGAGCTGACGGGGGTGATCATTGTGTTGCGGCAGATATCTATCTGACCACCATGAGAGGACCGGTCTGCCTCCCCTTCCCGTGGGCATGGTGTTGATGACCACCTTGAGAAGGAAGGCATCTTCTCGCCTGTTGATATGGCCCAGATAACATAGGCGCCTCTGCAGGACATTGCCATAGTCAGCGTTTTCGAATTGCAGGCACGTCGTGCAATTTCGGCGTTGTGCACTTCGTCAGTCCAGGGAATCTTTAAGCGTCTACGCAGAATATCTCTTCCCGCAGCATCGATCCGTTGTTGCTCACGGATGCCAATCGCCCATGTTTCTGTACCATAGAGTAGTTTGGACATGCAGATGGTGCCTGTGACTCTGTCCTTGATTCTCTGGCTGACTCGCGAGTCGCGACTTCCACACTCCACAGTAGCCTGCAGCTGTAGAGCGACTGTTTTAGCATAGCAGAGCGCTGCTGGATCTCTTCCTCAGATCTCTCCTTTGCTGTTGACGATTGAGCCTGTAAAGCTCCTGTAAATATCTAATTAAGTAGACTGGAAACAATGAAGCATTCTGCAAGAGCTGATGTTTGAAAGCCATGAAGTTAGATACTCTCACATCGGTCTGTAAGGCATTGTTTGGTCATGCAGTCGGACACATTTATTATCCAATCACATAATGTCCCACTATTGCTACTTATCCAAAGCAGTTGGATTCGATTTGCCAAACTGATTTTGATCATTTCCTCGCTTAGTATCCCACACTATGGGTGTAGCAGCATGTTGGCCAGGTACGACTGTTCACTCCAACCTTCCTTAAGAGACCAGTTCCCGCCCACTGGATCAATGATACGTGGTTTTGTCACAGGCTGTCACGCAAGATGGCTACGTAGAGAAAGGTAGTCATCAAGTCAGATAGGAACGCACATTGCTACAGTCAAACCTGTATTAGCGGCCACCTCACCTGTGTATAAAGGCCACTCTTTATAACCCCAACATGACATATTCCATAGAAATCAACCTGGACAGAAAGGCCACCTGTCTATAAAGGTCATTTCCTCAGGTCCCAAAGGTGACCATTATAGACATTAGACAGGTTTCCACGCACAAAATGATTAAACATTAAAATTGAACAAAATTGCATTTTTTCGCCCAAACAATCCAATGGAAATAAAACAAATAGATTACAGGCACCTTCATTAGTAATATAAATACTGCACTTTCAAAATCCCCAATACATCCGTTTGAAATCGTTCGACTACACAAGAAAAATTATAATACAAAACACTACGATGAAAGTATGAAACAAAAATATAAACTTCACAGTACGACTAAACTTGTATTCCTGCCAAGTTGGTCTGCTGGAAAGAAATCTTCACTTATACAGTAATAATCCCATGCCAATTGCAACGCAGAACTGAACAGCTCTTCCAGGGCCAATAAGTCGAATTGACGTACGCTTAGCCCTATAGGAAAAGAAGAACACATCATGCTCGCTTAGGTCATAGTTGAAACCAAATGCAGTGAAACTCAGTAATTATCGTATCAGATATACTCCTAAGCCGTTAGATAGCCTATTGGTTAACGGTGGTATGTTCCAATGTCCCCATATTGCTTACAGTACTATTCCCACTGGTAGAATTGCTCTTGCTATTCTGGGCGTTGCTAATTCACAGCACTTATAATGTCCTAACCCATTTATTATCCCGTTGGTTAATGTCCCCAAATCGCTTACGATCGCCATCGGTTGAATTCCATTCACCATACTTGTTGACTCCCTTTGCATAATGTCCCAGCTAGCTTAGGATCCCAAAAATTTTGCTGCCCCAGCAGTGGGATATCAAGCAGGTCCGACTGTACTCAGTGTATTGCCACGACCAGGGCCATTTTAACCAGTAGGCATTCAAAGCATGTGCTTTAGGCCCTCAGTCTGGATATGACCTTCTGAATGTCAGTTCAAAGATTCAAATTTACAGCATGTTGATATTTAGTGCAGTGTGCAATCAGCTGCAGAGTGCTACTGAGTTAATTTTTTCCAATTTTCTGTTTGCAAGCAAAACTAAAATCTCCGATATGCCAATCGGTGAACATTTTAACAATAGTAAGTATCGGGCTATTTAATCGTTAAAAATTAGCCCCCTCTGTGGGTAAAGTGCTTTAGGCCCTCTCGACGCTTAAAACGGCACTGGCCAGTGGCCACGATCATTTCATTCTTTGATAGCCTTGTCAAAATGCCTGTCTAATATGACTATGGTAGGCTACGCTGTAATTTCCACGAGACTCTTAAAAAACCTAAAGCAGACTTATATGTACAATGAATGGCTTACAATGAATAGCT
Source organism: Calvadosia cruxmelitensis (assembly GCA_900245855.1). NCBI lineage: Eukaryota > Metazoa > Cnidaria > Staurozoa > Stauromedusae > Kishinouyeidae > Calvadosia > Calvadosia cruxmelitensis. The sequence goes on from OFHS01000437.1 coordinate 24,896, forward strand.
TACAATGAATAAAGAAGTAAGAACAGGGGGGAACTAGGGGCATTGCAAACCTGCCACTTCTTATTCTCCTGCCAGCCAGCAACAGCAGCAGGATCAAAATATAAATCAAATAGAACTGCCGGCAACAGTGCTAACTGGGGGCATAAATAACGAACTGAGTGGATTGTGTGGTACTATGATACTATGAGTTCTTCTCTGAAAGAATGGCTGACATCAAAAGCAACGTTGTGGTTCAATGATGTAGGCCTAATAGTACCTAACCGTGTTTTGTTTTGTTCAATTGGTTGGTCCAAGACAGTGCAGTGGATGATTGTGTAGTCGCGTGATTGTAAGAATATGTAGCTCTGTCATCTTGTAAGCACTCTCTCTCTCTCTCCCGTCTGTACCTTGTCGTGTTAACACCTCTTTCTGTCCTGCATTCTACGCTGTATCTCACGACATAGAGGTCTGGCACAAAGAACAATATGTACATGCTGTATGTTACATAAATCAATGCGAACATGCCGACCAGTCTTGCTAATAACTCTGTCTGATGATTCAAGCATTTGTATGAAAGTTTTCAAAACAAAGGCAATATTTGAGTAATATTTTGCGGTCCAACAAAGGAGATGCTTTCCTCAAAACAATGAGTATACTTCAGTTTAATTTAACCCTTGTCCTGCTATTGACGTGTATACACGTTTTCCAAACAAGTCAAAAGTAGCAACACATAACCAATCAGATAGTTAGTCCTTAGCAAGCAACTAATCAGCAATTGGTGAAGCGGCTTCAAGTCTTCATTTCAATAGTTTTACGAGCAGGACAGGGGTTAACAGTGAGTTGATTCTGTATTTGAAAGATTTGTCAAAATAAATGGTTGGTCCAAAAATATCATGGTCCCATCAGGTGAACTAGGCTGTACAATGTGACTATTTATACACAATAGAATGGTACTCTAGCATTAGCTATCTGTACTTCAGAAAATACTCCGACGACAAATTAAATGTATTGCATGAACAATCAACAGCTAAAACATGAGCCAAAACTACACCCCATAAATTGGACCAACAAGTGGCTCCCGTTTGCAAGCACATCATAGCAAGCAAGGCATACAACAGAATTGCAATTGAAGCCATTTAGTTGAAGTGCAATGTAAAATCCATGTGAAAATCATGTGAAAAACCGTGTGAAAAGTGCCCTGCTTACAGGGCTTTTCACTCTGTTCTCTAATTCACATTATTTTTCACATGGCTTTTCACATGATTTTTGAAATTTCACATGGTTTTTCACATGGTGCTTCCCATTTCACATTCTTTTAATATGGCTTTCACAATCAAAACCAATTAGTTGAAGTGCAATGTAATATGATTTGCCCGTTAGAGTAAACCTTGTTAACATCAAATATCAATATGGTTTTCCAGTCAAAAATCGTGATAATAACTGGGTCGTGATATTAAAAGGGTACAGATAGTGAATTCAGACAGAGCTTGGTTTTCAAACTGAAGTGATATTAAGCGGGTTGTGATATTAAGCGAGGTGATATTAACGGGGTTGCACTGTACTAAAATCTTCACCATGGCAACCACTAGCACCAGAAGAACAACAGCTTGTAGTCATCCGAGTGTTGGAGAGTGTATGTTTACACTAGACACTCTACAAAGCAACTCATGGTGGTTCGTAGAATGAAAGGCGGTCGTGTACCAAATGGCCGGTACATGACGACGTAACGAGGCTCACTCGACGGCAGATATATAAGGGAGATTGTTGTGCAGATTAACGAGGGTGCAGTGTATGTTTACACTCTCCAACACTGAGTTGCCATCGTAGCCTTCACACTACTACATCAGTGAATGACACTGTGAAGCACTCCTTCTGCTACGAGTCAAGGAATAGTGAACCGTGGTACTAGCAAAATTACAGCAGTAATTCAAGCATTGATTGAATTTAGTACCTTTGTCAACATTCTGCAAAGTCAAACATAATTACCTAATTAATTAGTCTATGCAAAAGTAATAACATGCTGTACCTGCCGATCATGATATTTATTTATCGTGCAAATAATATCAAATCATACTATGACATCCAATAGTTAATGACGACACGGGGCGATTGACACAATATCGTAATCACCATGGCAAATCATCTTCAAAATGGTAGACATACCTTATCATTAGACTCATACACTTGCATCAACATCAGTGGGTACAGCTTGAACAATTTCTAACAAAACCAAAGTGATATCAAAGTGATTATAGGGAAGCAAGAAACTCTGTTACCAAGTGTGTGTAACAGAGAACATCACAAAGAAAATTGAGCTTGACAAAAATCTAATTCAACAAGTTCCTATCTCCTTTACTATTGGACCATTTTGAATGATTTAATATCGGCTTTAAAGTGCTACATTCTAAGTCTTTAGACAAAAAGACAGTGCGACTATTAGCAATTTACCAGAAACTGTTGTTAATGGTCTACATTAGGATGCAAAAATCAAGAGGCGAATATATTCCGGTGCTTTTCTGCAAGTTAGCCGCCATGACACTCATACATAGGAACACTTAAAACAGTATGATAGCCATGAGGCAAATAATTATATTCCGGTGCTTTTCTGCAAATTATCGGCCATGACACTCATACATAGGAGCATTTAAAACAGTATGATAGCCATGTTAGCATAATGTGCTACTAAGAACCAATCACTGGTCACGAGCGATGGTTTTTAACCCTTGTCCTGCTGTTCACGTTTTCGAAACAAGTCAAAAGTAGCAACACATAACCAATAAGATAGTTAGTCCTTAGCAAGCAACCAATCAGCAATTGATGAAGCGACTTCAAATCTTCATTGAAATAATTTTACGAGCAGGACAGAGGTGAAGATATAATTCACATACTGTTACCCACAGAATTTTCAATTTGATAAAAACAGTAAGTAAGACGACCTACCGTAATAGCTTAGGATCCTGACTAACGCTGACTTGCTCATAGGTCCACTTCCTGTCACAGCGACAAACTGCGCCACATTTCTTCGAANAACAGTGTATTCAATCTTTGAACTTTTGCCTTGACGTTTTAAATGTTCCTTCAAAATGTCAATGATCATCATATCGAATTCTCCTCTGCCTGCTCCTACCGACAAAACGCGAACGGTTTGCAAATCTTTCCCTTCTAGGGATTCTGCCAAGTGAATGTTTTTCCCAAGCATGCTTTTCTGCTCTTCATTTTGCGATGAATACTTCAAGTAAGCACCATAACAATTCGCATAATTCTGATGTGACTTTTCCGTTGAAGACATAGTTTTTCTTTCTCACAGCTTAGAGTAAAAGTCCTAGATGTCAAGATGGTAGTAAATGCTTCCTTCCACAAGGGTCGGTTCAATCGAAAGGGGGGCGTCTGGTACGTCTGTTTGGCTTGTCGAACAAAAGAATTTTCCTAATCTGCACGCGAGTCTGCACGCAAGGAGGCTGGTTGGCAGAGCACATGACAACACTGTTGCTTGTTCTATTAATGACTTGCACAGTAGAGTACGAGTTTTTGAAACAAATAAAATACATACATCCAGGCATACATACAACACCCGCACTGCAACTGATACAATCTCTACAATCCCCCTCCACACAATACTGATCGCGGAAAGAGAAGATTCGGTTGTTCTGAACCAACTACTTTAAACAACTTTCACCACCTGTACGCGTTGGACAAGTATACGTTTAGCAACACATTGAAATCAGCAGTCAAATCTACCAATTTAGAACGTTAATTAAATCACTAGCAATATTTTAAAAATACGATAGATATCAAGAA
>OFHS01000437.1:28754-43356 GCA_900245855.1 Calvadosia cruxmelitensis
GTCATCATCATCGTCATCATCATCGTCATCATCATCATCATCGTCATCATCATTGTCATCATCATCATCATCATCATCATCATCACCTTTGAAGATAAGTCTTACAGTATGACGAGTTATAAAATAGTAAGGTAAAACACCAAGTATAAAGTTAAACCTTGATTACTACATGAGAACAGTACGGTGTATATCAAAGAAGGCAGAAACTTTTGAGTAATGCTGCAACAATGCGTTTCTTGATAAGTTACAACATTGGAAAGCTCATTTCAGTCCCCAAGCAATTGAGCAGCGTCGAAAAGTAACAGCTCAAAACAAGAATCATTCTCTATATTGGCTTCTTCCATTGTCATTGTTCATTCAACCAATCATGTACTGACAATAGTACAAAGAACAATAGGCTACCATATGTCACAAAGATTAACAAGGAAACACAAGACGCGTTCAGTCGATTAAGGAAATGTGCTCTGTGACCGCAAAAGAACTTTTGGATCAGAGCACAAAGAAATTGGCGAGAGTACAGTGAAACCTGTCTATAACGGTAACCTTTTGGACCTAAGGAAAATGACCTTTATAGACAGGTGGCCTTTCTATCAAGGTTGATTTCTATAGGAAGTGCAATTTGGGGGTTATGAAGAGTGGTCTTAATATACAGGTGGCTGCTCTATAGAGGTGGCCACTAATACAGGTTTGACTATAAGGCCTACCAGAATAAATGTCAACTGTAGGGATAAATCGATAAGGAAAGTTGCTGATTATTCCCCAGATCAATATTTGCTGATTGTAACTATAAAATCAATCGATTAATCTGTTAACCAATGCTTATGCTATAATAACGTGTTTCATCAAAAATCAAGCAATGTAACATTATGGCTGCTGAAACTGAATATGTTTCAAACTAATGCTAGTGTGCGGCAGCTGGAAAACGACGACCAGGTTTTGTATTTACTGTGATACAGCCACTGTAAGCAAACAAACCGATTATCTTTAAAATACATCGGCCAATTATCGATCTTTCGAAAAGAGGCTGTTAATCTGTAAGGTCGATTATTTTCCAATTTATCAGTTCATCTCTAGTCAGCTAGCGACAGGTAGAAAACTATGATTTACTATCTAACTGTAAGCTTAGCCTACACTGTGAAACTCAAACTACCTGAAACTACTAAAATACTACTGAAATTGCCTACTCACAAACCTGTCAAATTGAAAGATATCAAGCGTCAGCGTAACCAAGCGTAATCGAGTTATCAAGAACTTATTGAAATAGACCAAACTGTAATTAGCAACCACTTGTGCAATAATTAAAATAATCATCAATCATAAACAATATTATATTCAAACCTATTTCCGCCATTTGGATTGATGCCCAGAAGACGGGACAATTTTCGTTTCTCTCTGTTGCTTGTTTCAGGGTTAAATTCGGATATTTCTATGTTAGATGGTCCTGGGTTGATGAAAGAAAGCATCGCAATCTCTTTAAGATGTTTCAGATCTCTCTTCTTTCCACTAGATGAACTGGAATCCCTACGCTGTCGAAAGAAATTAAACTGACATCAACAACAGGTCGATCAATATCTCTTTGTTCAAATAAAATTATTGAATTGTGGCGTCTCATCAAGCCTTTACATCAGAACTCAGACTGCCAATCAGCGACCTCTATAAAAGCCTTGATTTTTATTGTCAAACTTATTTATCATTGATTTTCTGATTATTGTTTTAGCATCCATTTTAGGGCTGGGTCGATTGTAGATTTTAAACTATCGATTAATCTACCCAAACAATCGATAAACTATCGATGCATAAGGCCATACATGGGCCTTTGTTCCTTGTCCTATTATCGTAGTTTGCCTTTGCAAAGTCATGATAATTATCTTCTGGTTCGGTGATTTTTTTTATTTTATGCACTTTTGTCTGCTCTTTAATGAGCAAGCAGGTGATTGTAAACTGAATAATGGTGTCTAGTCCTTTGAAAGACACCAACAATTGATTAAAAAAAAAACAATTGATTAATCCATGCATCAGACCAAGCTCTATTTATTTTTATTCTTTTGTAATTTTTCTCCTATTAATTATTTATTACTAATGACCTTCTTCTACAATCTGTACTCTCGAGCCTTCGGCAGGCTTGCAATCATCCGTCTTATTCGCCACAACTACATGTCTCCATATCGCCAACGCGCAGGTTTTTCTATCATCACCTCGCGTTCTAGACCTACAGAATTTAGCTTACAGATTCAAATAATTCAAGACTGTAACAGCATGAAGATCCAGTCTGCAAAGTATGGCAGTACTGCACTCCATATATACGAACAATAAATTCCTTGCAGCACTTAAATTTAGTTTCATTAAAACTGACGCTTTTCAAGAGATTGTTCTTCACCGAAGATATTGAATGTTGGAGAAATTGCTTTATTTTTGCTTGAAGTGTTCATAAACCCAAAACCTCTAATTCCAGGTATTGGGCTAATCAACGTTGAAAGTTACAAATTTCATTTGAATTTTTAGTTTTGAGATCTCCTTCTATTTTTTATGATCTTTAGAAACTCAGACCTCGCTGAATGCTAAAGGACTGGATCTATGATAGGAGGTGTCTTGTCTTCAAAAATGACAGCCGTGTGTAATTGGAGGTGCACTTATGATCATTGCAGAGAAAGAAATGCGACAGGAAACAGATTTGTTAATATCGATTTTGTCAGTAAACACTCTCCTGTGATTTTACAATGAGAAACACGCATGGAAAAACGACATTGAAACCATTACGCTGTGCTGCAAGAAACAGCTATGCTGACAAATAGATAAATGCATTCAGTAAAATAATCACAATAGGACCCATTTTCAAATCAATGATATATATTAGGCAATTTCTAGCAAGACAATGTGGACACAACGATAACAACCAGCAAACAAAACCAACACATTGCTGGAAGTCTAGGTTGCACCAATGACAATCGAGAATACTGAGAATTGACAATTCCAGATCATCATAGTATTATAGCGACGCAAGGTACAGTGAAACCTCATTAATATCACTATGTTTCTGCAGCCAAAAGTTGTGATGATAAGCGGGTCGTGATATTAAGCGGGTACAAATAGTTAATTCAGACAGAGCTTGGTTCTCAAACTGGAGTGATATTAAGCGGGTTGTGATATTACCGGAGGTGATATAAACGAGGTGTTGGTGTTACACTGTAACATAACATCTGAACTCGCTGGATGCATGCCAAAGCGATTGGGGTGAATGAAGGGCTTAGAAAGTCAGGCATCAATTTCAGAGTTGCAATGCAATCAGAGCCGTTTTAAGCAGTGAGAGGGCCTAAAGCACTTTTACCCAAAGGGGGGGGGGGCTAATTTCTAACAACTACCGCAAAAACAAAAAAACTTACTATTATTCAAATGCTCACTCATTGGCATATCACAGATGTTGCCCCCGCACATAGACAGCAAATCAGGGAAAACAAACTCAGTAGCACTCTGCAGCTGATTTTACACTGAACCAGATATCAACATACTGTTACTGTGAGTTTTGAACTGACATTGAAAGGGCCTATCTAGACTGAGGGCCTAAAGCACGTGCTTTGAGTGCCTACTGGTTAAAATGGCCTTGAATGCAATGTCCAATACGAAATTAAAACGACACCGAACTATTCGAACTTCACTGAAAAAGTTGTCGTGGGCAGCCGCAGCCCGTTAAACTCATCCCCATAGAAAAGATATTTGACAGTGGTGCTTGGCTTGGTGAAGGCTGGACTGATGTGGCAGCATTTGCTCCATAACGCATTGAACAGCATCGTGAAGTTATAGTTTATTCATGCAAAGTCCATGCAAGGAAAATCTCGATCGAACTTTTATTCATGCAAAGTAGATTAAGGTAGATCCAGATCCTTTTTGGCAGCGCGAGAAGATATCGCACTCGCGATCAAATCCTGCAGACGCAATTTTGCAATATATACAATAAATGATTTGAAAAATTCAAAGCAATTCTTTACCAGGAAGACTAGCTCTATCAATACAGCCAATTAAACTCTATCACCAGACTTATCCCACCCAGTATAATAAGTAATTTGGCCTTGGTGCTTGGTTGGTGGGAGGACCATTGGCTGCTATGCACTGTTGCTGCTGCTGCGGGTATTGCTGCTGCTGCTTGCGAACCTGTCACACTCCCTCAACCAAGCACCAGTCACACTGATAAACAGTGGAGGGAGTAAATTAATATATTAAGAACATGATATTGTCAAGAGATTACTAATACGAGGAGGGCGGGTGGGGATTGATAAGCAAGCCGAGTGGCTAGCTGCTAATGGTATAGCGAGCGAATAGCAATGACTAGCAGGAGTCAGGCCGAAGCTGGAATATGAGTGCCATGCGGAGCTAGCTCTAGATATGCGCGCATCTCTTCTGACGTACAAACTCTAGTTACCAGTGATCTCTGAGACTAGGGCCCAGGCTCCCTGTCTCAGATGCTGCCGCACAAATGGTTTGAGGTTGACTTCGCTTAAATTTCATACAAGCACATTAAAGATTATTGGGTTTATGAGCACTTTAAAGTCCCATATTTGCCAGATCCAGCTTGCTGCAGAAGTCGTATGTTGGACGCACACATGTCTTCTGCAGTGTTTGCCACAGGCAAGATATTGTTGAGAAGTGCTCTTATCTGCAGACGGGAGGAAGCTTGCTTACACAACACTAACTAGTACTTTGAGAACTTCCTTGACAACAACAGAGACACAGAGTATTACTCTGCAGGCATTGAAGGTATTGGATTCCTCTTTTCACCAAGGACTTGGTCACATGTCATTGACATGGTCCTAGGTCCTTTCGGCTGTAAAGATCCAAACAAAAGACGGGTGCAACGTCTTCAGATGTGACTACGCAGCAGCATCTCTGGTCATTACTGCCAACACAGTTGCCACATATGCATTCTACACTTCTCTCTCCTCTCTATGCAACGTCACAGCTCTTCGAGATCTGCTCCTAATCGTCGGCAAATTCAATGCACCTATAGACTACTATGGCACCTTGATCTCCAATTGAGCCAATCGACTGCAAAACGAAAAACCCTTTTCCTGATCGATGGCAAATTTCCCAAAAAACTATCTCGTGCAAACACATTCTTCGAGCCAAACAAACGGCCAACTTGACTGGATCAGAGCGTGCTTTGTTAAACCCAACAAAATGTCATCCCTAATGCAAAAACAACACAATTGCCGTCCCCTTCTTAGCACTCATGCTCTGTTGACTGTATCAATCAAGCTCTCGTGGCATCACAGGAAAGGAACCTCCTCGTCTATCATGCTGGCTAGCAGATAAAGAACCAGGTCTGGCTGCGCAATTAAGGCCTGACGTCAGCAGGCATGACATCACTATGGCAAACGAGCTCCAACATGCTATCTACAAGGATGCACATGCGCTTCAACAACATCATCACAGCAATCGAAGCAGTCCCTGGATCAAGGACCCCACTACCGTGCTCTGCAAAGCACTTGGAATCAATTTGGCCAATCGAGTTCAAAAGCACTTGGGGAAAAGCCGCTCTCATCAGCTCAACAACATCACATGTAACACAAGCACCGTTGCCTGACTGAAATTTATGCATTGCAACATATTTTCATCCGCCGGGTATATACGCACGTATCACACCTCTCAAAATTCACATGTATGAGGCGTCAAATGACTATTCGCACCTTTCAAAATTTACACGTGAATGAAAAACAATTTTATTTTCATTGCAAATCAAAACTACAGAGTACAGACCAAGATAAAACATCAATTACCTGTTGCCTGCAAGTAAATTATGGATTGTAAAATCTTATGCAGTCCGGCAGAAAAAATAAACAAATAAACGCGTAAAAAATCAGCAGCGTTTGATCACCACCGGTTTCCAGAAATGTGAAAGCTTGTGCATGCTCCTGTAGCAATGAAAGCAGCACAACCATACACCACGCTTATGTCAAAAGTCTATGTTGCGAATGCACTTCATCTCTTGATGTAAAAACTTTTCAAGCTAGGCCAGAATTCGCACAGTGGAGTAACTCGTCACCAAACATGGCTGTCAGAGTCAGGTGTCGGGTGATAACGCCGTTCGATGGTTTGTCGTTGTTGTCGTTAGAGGTGCACCGATAATTGGAAAATAATCGGTAAAGCCGATTAATCGGCAATATTTTTGTGATCGGTGATCAGCCGATTATAAAATAATAATCGGCAAAGTAATAGTTTGATATTTGAACATTTAGTTGATATTGAGTTGTAAGTTGAAAAAGTTGAAAATCCCAAAGAAGCAGCAGCAATCTACGACGCACTTCTGTTTGTTTACGTTGGTTTTAGGGCTTTTGTAATTCAACACCTATTTGTCATTTGAGCCAGCTATTGTTCCAAGTGTAAAGGTCACACCATTATCTTTTGATGGGAAATTCATGTGAGCGGCTGTGCGTGAAACAGTCAAAACACGTGCTCCCCGCGCCCGGTAGAGCGAAAGCAAGGAGGGGAATAGCTTCAGATAACACTGCTGCTTTGGGATATTCTTACTTCAAAGTCGAAAATGTAACCACTCTACTAGTTTACTATCGTTCTTGGCTACTTTCTCAGAGTCTGACTCTGCTATGACAACATTTGCAATTCTCACGGCCGATGGTAGGTCGACTTCATTCACTTGTAATGAATGGCAAAGCTGCTTTCCCTGATTTGAAAGAAATGCAGGCTTAGTTGCTTCAGTTTGTCATCTGCCTACTTTGGATGACAGTAGCAAGCATAAGATGGACTGAGAGGGAATTTAACGTGCACATTAGCGCTTTGATTGGAACTCAAAACACCGAAACAAAATGCGGGACCCCTTCGAGACCTGGTTCTCGGTTCAAAATGCGATGACCTAGTTGATATTATTTTGGGTTTGAGTTTGTTCTTACTTCTTAGGCATACCAATATAACAATATTTCATTTGTAATATTAGATTATTTGATGCATTTATTTCCTTCATCTTGAGTAAGGCAAAATCCCATACAAAATTACATAATTGAACTGTTGACTCTTTTGTTCTCTTTTGTTTGAAATCTATTGTGTTAGTAATCGGTATTAATCGGTTAATCGGCCGATTATGTTGAAATATCGGGAAAATTTAATCGGGAAAAATAATCGGCAAATTTCATTATCAGTGCACCTCTAGTTGTCGTATGTTCCGAGAGGATCCGTTGGAATACCCACTCAGACCATCAGACACAACTTGTCAACTACACGTTTTCACGGGACTCAACTTTGAATAAAATACAACCTGACACGTGCTTGAAAAGGTGTGAAACGTGTTAAAACGTAACCCGGTGATACGTGCGTATAGCCACTGCGATTTTCATCTGGGAAACAGGCTCTATCCGCGCAATCCTTACTGCAACTCTGTTATTCAAGCTGATAGCTTCGGCTTAACCGCGAATTTTTGTCACATTAACGAGAGACCAAACGCGCAAAATATTTCGGATATTTTTCATCATCGCGTAACATGCAAAGGCAGGGGAGACTGCATTGCCTAATGTTAACACTACTCTTTGTATGCCTCTCGATATTTCAAAAATAGGCCTATATCATGGTGATGTAATGATGTAGATATACTCACGCTTCTTGAATCTTTTCTCGTTCGCTTCTCACTTTCGGCAGCTTTTCCAGGGTCTCTTGGATTCGAAGAGGGGCGATTGCGACTGCCTTTACCAGACATGTCCAATGCCACGCAAAGTGTAGCCAGTAATCCACATACACAGCGACATCGGAAGACTAGAGTGTCGAGTTACAAAACAAACGAGCGACCTCATACATTTTCTTCATTAAAGTAGCTCAGACATTCTTGTTTACAATAAGTAAGTGCAACAACTTAATTGCAGGCTTGCAGCGTTCAAACACTCAGCAAATCTTCTCACGCACCATTTTTAATGATCCTCGTTTACATCACATTCCTATTTCAGCCTCGTCAATCAAGAATCGTGCGTAAAGTCCTTTTCCTGTGTGTGACTGCAATTTTATAACTGTAAACTTTCTTTCCTGTATTAATTTTGTGTATAAGCTGCCTCTTTGCATAAATAAATTTTTATTTTGATATGCAAAATCTTCAAACTAGCAATTTTCCTCTATAATTTGCTATTTTCGGTGTTTTTTTCTACAGTGGTGCCCACGTCCCTAACTCGTTGTGTATATCGCGGGAAATCGATCACGTGATCAACTTCAGCAGCGCACATTTTATTTCATTTGAACTGGGAAAGGTGAGTGTTGCATTCAATGCTCTTCGTATGTACTTATATCTTTGCATTTCGAGTATCATTATTTCCAGTTTTATTGACATATTGAAGCTTTCCGGTTTGGGGCGAGTTTCGTATTATTTTGTGTGCGTTGTTTTGTCGTAACTTCTCTTCAAACTGCCGACACGCTAACTTGGGGATGTTGTCAGGTTTTGCGACAGGACTTGTATTTTCAACATTGTTCAAGATTGTGTTTACTTAAATATGAATTAGACCTTGCTATTTCTTCCTACATGAAGAACCAATGTCTTCTCTCTATGTTTATTTAGTTATCTGTTAGGAAATTATTCATTTTCGTACGATCTCATATATATGCAACGCCATGTTGCTAGTTGTCAGCTGTGCCTGCGGCTTTCACTTTCAAAATTGTAGTTTGCAAACTTTGCTTGAAGTCTAAGGACCATGTTCCGCATTTAATATGTAAATATGTCAGCTAATATTACCCAATGTTGGGCATTGATAAAAACAGTGACTCTACTCACTCCCATATGCGTGTTGAGATTTCCCAGGCAGTTGAACGCTGGCCAGTTGCTCACGCGTGAAGTGACCTATTTCCAGTACACGCTCATGCAATTCTGGTCAATAACTTTTGTTTTCTTTGATGTGCCAATGATGAGGATTTCATTAGTACTCGTTTTGCTCTTCCACAAATAAATGGTATCCACAGCTTTGTAAATTTATTGCAGCTTTTCATGTGAATATTCCTTCCTTGGCGAGTTAATGATGAGGTTACTTCTTACAATTTCAGATTGTAAATAGACAGTTGTATATGAATGTACTCATGACAAAGATTTGATCCTATTGACGACAATGAAGGGAAGCTCTGGCACAGGAGCGTCTGGCATTTCAAAGCATGCCTCCTCCGCAACGGGACAAAGCCAAAATACAGGCAGTGGCAAGCACGGATCAAGTACCAACGCTGTTCCTGCAAAGGTATGCTTTAATCAAACTCTAGCTTAGAGGCTTAGAGATTCCAACTCTCCCGTTTCGGCCGGAAACCTCCCGCTTTTGATACACCTTTCCGGCCTCCCGTTTTCAATGACAAACTTTTGGTTTCTCAGTTCGTTCTCTTTACTTAAGTTTTTATTGCATTCAACGTAAATAATATGCAGAATGACAAAAAGTCTTGTCTTCGAAGAACTTCCAAATTGCTTATTCTATGTCATCCAATCAGCGAATGACAATCGTTTCTATGGCAATAGTGTTATTTTCTTTCCTCGTCTCATGCAAACGTTGATGGGCTACTAAAAATATTACAACAAAGTCGAAGCATGTTGAAGTTAAAACGAAAGGATGTAATCAACATTGCTTGTATGCTGTCTTTCTTGCAATTTTCTGGGTAAAATTGTGTGTTGTAAAAATCTCCCTACAGAAGGGTTACTATGGTAACGTGACGTCTATGCTATGAGAGGGGGGAAAGTGGAGTGTTTTTTTCTTCACAAGCTCACATCATCTATCTTGCACGGACTAGGCTGCTTTGCGAGAAAGACAATAGGAAGACAATGACTCGATAAAAGTTGAGCAACAACATTCCACGAGAGTGATGGGATATGCAGTGAATTAATAAACATTCTTGCTGTTGAGTGGCACTAACGACCGAGAATAATATGGAATAGCCAAGTCATAGAAGACGCATCAGATGCTGAACATTGACTGAATCATATTGCACAAGTCATTAAACGTAATACAGGCTAACATGAAAACGAGGTAACTCTGGAAACAAGACATATTACGAATTACGATAGACACAACTAAATCACTAGATTACTACATCTTGCGTGAAATTTCTGTTGTTCTTTTGTGGGCGTTAATTGACCATTACTTGACATGCTTCAAGAGCGACAATAGCAATGTTGTTGTTGTCGTCTCACTACGATTTCTGTAAAATGTAAACAAAATTTTTTGCTCGCCAAGATTGCTCTGATTTGGTTGGCAAATAGACTAAAAACAGCACATGTAAAAGGATTTTGAATTTGAACCACAAAGATTCAACAGCTTCAAGGGAAACGGACAAGGTGTCTGCTTTTGGCGGGTGTACGCTTAACGAAGGCGTCGTTAAGGCAATTTCAACTGTATTTCATGTTTTATGTTATATTCTATCGATCCATTATCCGTGAGTCGTGCTCCTTAGATACGTATGTGTAGATTTTATGGTTTTTACCCCTTCCAACTAAACTGAATTTTATTCAATTTTAGACTTTCTGTATGAGTTCAGCTATGCCATGGTTTTGGCAGTAGTTTCTTATAGCGTAGTTGCCAATCTAGCCAACGGTATATGCAAGCTATTTTTCCTCTGCTGTAAGGATAATGACAAAGTATGTAATAATTTTAGAGGCGGAACCCATGCGTCGATTAATCAATGCATAGTTGTTTTAGTACAGTCGATTGTATTTCTGAATAATCAGTCATCATTAATAATATTTTGGTTACACTCATCGATTGTGAGTCAAAACAGAAACTTGACCAGACAATAAAAATTGGAACTTGCTCACTCAAGCAAGCTATTATTAATGCTCTTCTTTTCTTGAATAAACACGGAGTGTAGATCTGTATTGTATTTTAATCATTATTTACCTGTTTATCTAGTTGTTGCTCTAGATGCATCAACTGTTGAACAATTACCATTAGACCACCTCTTAGTATTTTGCATCCTGTTTTCTTCTTTCGCTTTTGCTGGTGACGTTGTATGCATTACTTCTGCTGCAGGCAACGGCGGAACAGATTCGTCAAGCTAAGCTGTCACAATTGCCCGGACATGACGACAGAAGTTTTCAATCTGTCATCTCAGAGGTCAGCTTTTCTTATGGTTATTGTTTAGTTGTCAATAGTAAGTTTAATATTGTTAATTGTAATGTCCATGAATATTATCAAGTAGATCAATGCTAGCCATATCCTTCAGCATGATATTATAACTGCTATGGTGAGGAGACAGATTTCTCATCTACTGCTTGAATGTCGCCATAACAACCCGACCATGGAAAATTGGTCAGGTTTGGATTTCCGACTCCATTTACACATTATTGTAAATCTTGTATACAGAGTCATTCCATGCCGACATGCACAAAATTGAGCCTGATTCCAGCACATGAGCCGACTCAGCTTCAAAATAGTTTTCAGATGGTATTTGAGCCATTACTGTGGTTGCATTAAGCCAACGTTATCAAGCAAAATGTGTTTCGATAGGCCAGTTGAGTGAACATTGCAACTGATATTTTGACAATAACAGGACAATAAACGAGTGTTGCACAAAATACGAGGAAATAATGAGATATTGAGCAAGCTGAGATAGTTATCCAATGGGATATTGAGCATGTTCGACTGTATCCAATCCATGATTTGCTAAAAGGTAGGCATATTGATTATTTATTACCAGGTGGCAGAAGTGACAGGAAAACCAGCAGAAATGGTGTCTGTTGCATTGCATGACTGCAATTATGATGCAAACGCCGCGATACAGAATCTCTTGGATGGATTGTACGACTCTGTTGAGGTGACTAGCAAACTCACATCTGCCTGAACATTTGATTTTGTCTTCCTTATGGACTGTGTTGAATGCACATTGTTTCATTGAAATAATAATCAAATCGAACTTTATTTTAATTGTAGCAAAGTATTTGCGGCAATTGAACGTCACCAAAACTATATAACATCTACCTATCTACAATTCTACAGTGGTCTGTTAGTTAAACTCTTGCAATCTGTTGTTGTGATATTTTCTGCTTCTTTTTCTAAATAATTATTGGATGAATGTGATGGAGTTTGGTTGAGCCATTAATGTTAACCCAATCAGAAGGATATCTTTAGTCTAACAGATTACTGCAGGGCTGTTTAATCGAGCTGGCACTAAAAGCATCATGTCCGTTAGTTAAACTCTCAGTCGTTATAACCCTCTTCAATGACAGTTTTGAAAGTTCAGCTGAACATTATTTAGATTATGCAAAGTGAATTTGCCTGCAGATTGCCACTGGATTAGTTTTACTGAAATCCTCAGCCAACAATAAGATTCACGAAACAAGATGGCGCTAAAAAGTAATTAACAGGAAGACCACAATACAACGTGGATTTGCTCACATCAGCGAAAGCTGAGACAAACGTACTGTCGCATCATATGATTTATGTCAAGGAGAGGAAAGGGAAATTGCTTTAGTATGTGTAAAATGGGGATGGCGATATGTTATATAACCTTGCGTTTCATACTAACTATCTAGGTCTAGCCATCCATGGTAGCCCCCCCCCCTTACATAAATTGCTTTGGCCCCTCTTGTCCCCTGAGACGGCACTGGATTGCCTGTACATTATTTTTCAATATTATTCTGAATTGCATCATTTTACAGTTTGAATGGAAAACCACATCAACGAAAAAGAAACGAGTAGGTAATGCTCTCGTTGACGAACAAGCGCCAGATGCCGGAAGGTCACAGAATGATGCGTTGGATGAGTTTGACATCAAGCCCGCCAACAGAACAAACAAATCCATGCGAGGGAAACAAGGTGGAGCATTAATGCTGCAGTTAGTTTATTCTTGCATTCTACTAAAACCCAACTGTGACGTTTTTTTAGAAGGCAGATTGTATAGACGCACCCGTTCATTATTGGTTGTGCTCCTGGTAGACCGGCTGGTATTCTCTGCCTAATTCTTAACAAATATGATCTGAAGACAGAGTGCGGCAAGATGATCGGCTTTTTAACTATGAGGCGTCGACAAGCTTTCCAGACATTCAGTGTAGTGTTCTGAACATTTGAGCACTTGTTGATCTTGGCGGACTATCTGTGATCCCTCATTTTCGGAGTGTGTATTTCTAGCTAAAAAAACTCGTTTAATCCGTTTAATTGACATTGCCAGTATGAAGTATTCCTGAAGTGGTAATTAGTCGGCACCTGTGATAGTGGATCAATTCTTTTTCCAGCCATCAATTTTGATTGTGTTGCCATTATAGACCTTGATTAATATGACGCTTTCTTATTCTTGTATGCTTTGTTTAGGGCGTGGAGGAAAGCGAAATGTGCCATTGGATGGGGATATCTCGAATGCAAGGGGCCACGGAGATGACTCTTTTCAAAGTCGGGGAAGAGGAAGGGGCCGCAATGGGGCAAGGGGTGACAGCGGAAGTAGGAGGGGTCTTCCAAGGGGACGAGGAGGAGCAACAAGGTAATTGCATGCTTTAGCTGATATTTAGCCCTGCTGTTCCGAACTTAGAAGAAGAAATTCATCATTCATCTAATTCAAAATGTTGTCGGCTGCTTTTCGTTGTTGAGACTGCACAAGTTTGACTATAGTGGAATGACAGTAGTCTCAACACCTTTTATGTCTAGCCACACATCTTGACTAGCAGGTAGAAACTTCTAATTTACAGGAAAGCAGGATTGGGATGCGGATGAAATGGGGAGGCAGAAGTCTGTTTCTTTTTAAAACCATTTCGTTATCGAAACCCCAGAAGGAATTCGTCATAAGCGTTCTCCTTTTATTTTATTTTCGTTGTTTTCAACAAGTTGCCAATTCACCTTATTATCTGACCTACAAACATTTTCCAACGTTCTTATTTCTGTAGGATATTTAGTTTGACTGAACATTTCTTTGTGTTTATTTCTTACATTTTGTGGTCCTTACAGAGCACGTGGAAGATCTAATCGCGGGCGTGTTGGCGGAGGTCGTGGGAGAGGTGGCAGTGATTATAATGCTAGCAAAGAGCAAACAGATGCCAACGAACCATTCAAGTTTTCAGGTATGGTTATGACAGATGTCACCAACATTTGTTTGTTATTTTGCAGAAGAGGACATTGTAAAACAGCCTCATTAGCATTGCATTGTGTTGAAATTTACATTAAGTCCTCCTTCCGGTTAACCTTTTAGATTCCATTTTTCTGATAATCTTGAGGCTCTTTTAGATGTATACCTTATCTATTTTCCTCACAAAGATGTTGTACAGGGCCAAAAATATTACAAGAAGAAATTCTCAAAATAGGTTTTTGCGCATAAACAGATTTGATTGTTGTCTTGATCACGCTTTGATGCACAAGGTAGTGTTATATGTCAAATCCGTCTGCAGTGGCGGACACTTGGTAAAATATTGGGGGGGCAAACGACCAAAATGTCTGAAGCACGTGAGCATGTATATTAGGGTCATGGTTTTGCCTGCAAAAAAAATTGCAATTTTCAGTATTTCAAACGCTGTTTTCTGCCTCAATTTGAAGTATATTGCCACACCACTGCTTGTTGCTCATTTTTCAAATATAGTACTGGATACTGTATTGAACCATGGATTGTATTTTTCATTATATACGCGTGCGAATAAATCGCACTGGGGCGTAAGATCCCATTTTAGGATTGAACTCAC
>OFHS01000438.1:2500-43326 GCA_900245855.1 Calvadosia cruxmelitensis
TGTGTGTCTGCCTGCCTGTCTGTGTGTCTGCCTGTCTGACTTGACTGTCCACTGGTGATTGATTACGAACTACGTGATATTTCTGCCATGCAGAACGTGGATGCTTTCTGGTCTGGTCAACACAAATTGATGTCGATGGATGATCTATTTCCCGTCTTCCAATTCGTCGTCGTTCGTGCTCGGTGAGTAGAAAAACGCAATATCACCTGTCTTTACAACCACCTGTGCTAAGCGACCGCAAATGGTCACCTCTTTCATGACATTACAATAACTGAATAGCACAAGTCCAGACTTTCTGAGTTCAAATGCAACTTGAGAAATTGTATAAGTCTCTATAATGCTTCGAGGACTACGATTTGCCCATGTTCGTTCGGCCTCGTTTCCAAACCTTACGTAGTTAAGTATTCTGTGACTGTTCTCCATTCTCTTTCACAATAGATGTACCCTACTGTAACTACAGTGTGGTCACTTGTCAGTTAATCTCGTTAGAGATAGTCACAATGGGCGACATAACTAAGGATCTGTTCGCCTTTAGTTTGTTGCGCTCTATTTTTGTCGTTGGAATATCCGCCAGGAGATTACATGAGTCGATCCCCAAATTTGCTGTTTGACATCTTCATACAGTCAGTCTGTTCGGTTTTAATTTAAGTTCTTTATTCCTTCAACGCAATATATAATTATAATAACATTAATAATTTCGCATTCTTTCAACTCAAAGTCAGCATGCCCTATCGATACCCAGAAACGCGAGACGTCTTTGTGAAATCGCAGAACGTTGTTACGACGTTTAAAACATCGCGGGTGCGTCGTAAAGAAGTCTTGTGTACCTCGCGTCTTGTGTTGCTAAGGAAATTCCACGACAGTAACCATGGTTTCGTTCCTCAGCTAATAGTATTCGAAAGTCGTATTGCGTGCCTTTCAAATGCAATGTATTCGCTCAACGTTGCAGGAACAGCCTGTACTCTCAGAATTCGATATAGTAACATTCAAAGCGAAACATGCATGGTATATATGTTACAATTGTCCGCTCGTGGTATTTGCTCGTGCCATCCCTCTCCTGATCATTTCTGTCGATGGAAATGACAGCAGCTTGAGTAAGGTGGAGTTGTTGGCGCATTTCGCCTTGAGCGCAGTCTGTCTTGCTTCAGCCTGAACAACCTGGACTCGATGTAGTCGCAGACACTGATGTTTTTGCTACGAGATGCGTCATGCAATCAGTATGCAGAAGCCTGTGATTTTAAAGAAGTCACTACCTGTCTTAAGCTGCCAATTGCCCTGCTAAATGATCGCTCGATACAAATGCTACTGTTTGCTGTATTGAGACTGATCGTATTCCTTGCGTTGGCTCACATTTTTAATCTCATTCGTAATGAATTCCTTCTACTTTATCCCCGTGAAGAATCCCACATTTAGGATCAGAAATCCAATTCATTGAGGATCTCATCGACCCCAGCGTGGAAGTCGGCGAATTGGGACACATGATTACGACGCTCAAGGTACGGTGACGGACTGTCGGTAGGGTTGCCCCAGACGCACCTTTCCCGGAATCGTTCCGTATTTATGTGTATTTGTTATTTATGCGCAATCGTTTCGTATCTATGCAGTGCAACATTTTGTTGATATTCTTAGACATTTCTACCCACTTTTGCAAATGTTCTGTATTTTTCTCTCTATGGTCCTGCAGCTCTAACTGTCGGTATCATTAATAGTTTTATTTTTCTTCGTGGATAGTAGTGCTTCTTGCAATGTTGAGCGTGAGTAATGCTGTAGTTTCCATGGAGACACCTCGTTCTGATTTCACTGACCAATTCTTCTTTTTCGCTGTCAAATCTGCTTACATAGTCTGGATAAGTTTTAATTTCCATCGACTTAATATAATTGTTTGTTGATTGTAATATTTATCCTTGCTGTGGCCTCTGGTCAATTATCAACAATAGTTGTTTGTTTTTTATTCATCTTGTTAGCCGGTGCAGTGACTGAGTTTTCTATTGGTTTTTTATGATTAAGTGCCACTTGTCTTCAAATGTTGTTTGAGCTATGTCGCCTGTGTGTTCTGTGGCCTTCTGTGGTTGCCTTATCTTTACCCGTCTTTCGGCGCTCTCAGCACGTTGTAGCTTCCCAACGCGATTACGTTCTAATCCTCTTTCGTGTGTGTTATCTTTATTTCGTCCACCTGCCAGGCTTGTTATTACCAAATACAAAATGAAAGGGATAAAGATTAAAGATGGCGCCGACGCTGTTGCATTCCTTGTATTGGGACCCCTGGGACCAGACGAGGTTGGGTCGTCACCAGGCTACGTGATACTATCAGCATCTTTGTCTTATCTTTCATGGACCTTGACTTCAAATCGACGCAGACGATATTTTTGTCGCCCCAGATGTTTTTGCACAGAAGTACGAAGTTCCACGTTATTTATTGTAACTCAATATGAAGAATTTGATCGAAAATAATGTTTCAGCTGTTATAGTGAACGCCTACAAACGCCATTACGTATTTGTGTGGACAATGCCAATATTATAGTTTTCTTGCTATTTTATTACAGAGATGAAGTTTTTCTTCGCAGTTTCGATGTTTGTGTTCGTTTCTTGATAGAATGATTGACTCTCGAACGATGGGTAGCTTCGTTTGTACCTTTGTCATGGTTCTTGAGATCAAAAAGCCCCCGCTGAAATTGAATTATATTCCCCGTCTAGAACAGCCTCATAACGGGTGGTATTTCCTCCTGATGGCGCGTTCCTTTCTGCCATCCAGCCGGTACCCCTAGTTGAAATATTTCCACAGAACACCTAGGTAGAATGAGAAATTTTCTCGTGCCATTGATTGAAGCTTTATAGACGAGTGTTTAAAATAACAAATTATTCCAAAAACTGCGGTTTTTTTCAGAAATAGTTTCTTATTTTCATTTGAAAGGATTATCTGCTTTCAACCGCAACTATTGAAATGATTTCAACATTTCCAAGGACAGCTGAAAGTTTCCTGAAATGCAAACGACTGTGGGAACCTGTTCGCGGTTGACAAACCATGAATTGTAGTCTTTCAACGCTCAGCAAGATTGCTTCGCACGACCCATTGTGGTCACAGCGAGTAAGGAAGATGCTGTGTTCGTAATTAGGTCGCTCGCTTGTAATCTAACGGATCGGATCCTCCCTCTCTGCTTCTCGCCGGATTTCAGTGCTTCTGTGATCAAGACAAAACCCTTAAGCTTTTCCCTGGGGATTTTACCTAAAAAAGCTCTTTCTTTTATTATCCTGCCTTGCTTCAGTATTCATTTGTTTTGGCGCGAGGCTTCCCTTGTACTGGCCGACTGCCTACAGTTTCTATTCTAGTTCGCTCCTCCCCCTGTTCGTGATCTCCACCCAGAGTACATATTGCGCTAATGAAGCTACGTAGTCCGGTCGTAATTCGTCGATGATATTATCGGCCCGTTAGATTTCCGTTCAAATCCTAGTTCGGAAGTCCTTCTTCGAGTCATTAACGCAAATAGGGGGTGAATATTTTCAATAGAAATGTTCCAGTTTGTTCTAGTTTCTTCTCCACAAAGCACTGGATAATAATAGGAATCAATTACAACTCGTAATGAAGTTCTTTTCGCTGCTTTCCTGTCTACCGGCTGGATGCCGTTTCAACATCCTCTACTTCTGTGTATTTTGTTATTGAATTCTTTCCTTTTGTATTTCCATGCTGGCGGAGCAGTACTTGAAGCTTCCTGCTCAAAACAATGTCAATTTTTTCATATTTTGGTTTTCGAGCGCCGGGAATCTCGTTGTAACGTCTACACACTTTCGGCACACATTTTTGACAGAAGAGTTTTATAAAGCAGGTGCGAAAAAATGAGTTGTACCCTTTTATATATAGTCACGCGCCCTTTGAAGTGCTACTCGAAATATCTCGCATCAGTGATCCGCCATTGCTATGCTATTTGTTCTATTTCTAGCCGTGTCTCGCTTCGCCACCTGTTTATCCACAGCGTAAGGCAAGACGAAATAATTTCTCGATTAGAAAAGTCGCCTGTTTTCAAAAGATGCCAACTTGCCGAAAGACAATCATAAATCATGGCAGTCTTGTTTGACGTTTCTAATTGTTCGCCATTTTTGAAGGAAGAGACGCGGCGGTGTTGAATGACGTGTGAAAAGCCAACTACAGGTTAATTAACATGACAATAGGGTGAATTTCTTGTAAAAGTGTGTGAATCGTTGTGTTACCGCACAGACCGCAAACAAGTCTACGGGACGAGTAGCTCCTTATCGCAACGAAGAAAACTCCGCGCTCGTACAACAAGAACAGAAGGAGAGTGATCCACGTAAGGTATTACTGTGTCCGTCATGGGATGTTTTCGTTGGTGTGGGAGCTTATTTTTGACTCGTCAATCAATCGTCGTGTTCTTAGCGCTGCATGTGCTAAGTCTTAGCGCTGCACGTCGTCACAAAGCAAAGACGTTGAAATGCCAACAAATGCAGATCCCACTTTGCAGTGCTATCGGCTACAACATGACTCATTTACCAAATCGTTTCAACCAGAAAACGCAACTTGAAGCTGAGCTGGAGATGAATAAATTCTGGCCGCTCGTCACGATTAAATGCGCTGCGGATTTAAAGTTTTTTCTCTGCGCGAGCTACGCTCCTATTTGCGAGCAACATTACGGCAGAGAATTATACCCGTGCCGAAGTATTTGCGAACGTGTGAAGAAGGGTTGCTTGCCTGTGATGAAATCTAACGGATTTCGATGGCCCGAGGCACTGGATTGCTCGAAATATCCAAAGAAAGGCGATACGTTGTGCATGGAACATAATTCGACTCCTGAAAAAAGCACTGTCTCTCCTCCGTTCACGAAAATGGAAATTAAACCGACATCGTTAAGCAAGGTGGTGGACGAAAATAACCCTACCACAAAGAAGAGCTTGCCAACTGATTCATCAGTAAAGACAGTGTCAGGTTTCAACGAAGTGAGGAACATCCATCACACGATGAAAGGGGCAAATGGTGTGATGTGCGGTTGCAAGTGTCAAGCCCCATTTGTGTACATCAACGCCAGCGTGGTCGATGGACCGAGAAATTTCCCAACGTGCGTCCTCCCCTGTAACAGTTTCTATTTCACACAGCAACAAGGGAACTTCGTATCGGCTTGGTTAACCATATTGACAATTCTGTGCCTGCTGTCTTCGCTGTTTACTTTTCTAACCTACTTGATCGATCGATCCCGCTTCACATATCCTGAAAAACCCATGGTGTTTATTGCTTTATCTTATTTCATGGTGGCCGTTGGTTTTGTCATTCGACTCTTCTACGGGACAGAAAACATCGCGTGCAATCCAGAGACGAAACTCGTACGGTATTCATCTACGGGACCGACCCCATGCATGGCCGTCTTTTTAATCGTGTACTTCTTTAGCACTTCCTCGTCGCTATGGTGGGTCATTATGTCCCTCAGCTGGTTCTTAGCGGCCGGAATGAAATGGTCACAAGAAGCAATCGCTGGCTATTCGCGCTATTTCCACGGTATTGCTTGGACTGTACCAACGTTGAAAACCATGGCAGCTCTAGCTATGACTGCCGTGGATGGAGATCCAGTGTCTGGTATTTGTTTCATCGGGAACCATAATTCATCCATGTTAACGATATTCCTAATTGCCCCGTTACTGGTCTACACCATGCTGGGTTGTTCGTTTTTAACGGCTGGAATTCTTGCATTATTCCATATCAGAAGAATCGTGAAGCAACATGGAGCAGACATTCATAAGCTCGAACAACTTATGATAAAAGTGGGCGTTTATTCGGCCTTGTATATAATACCGTCTGCCGTTCTTATTGCCTGTTATTTCTACGAACACAGTAGCAGAGACGGCTGGGAGAAGTCCAAGAATTGTCCTTGTGTTGCTGTTAACAACAGGACAAAACCAAACTTTAATGTTTATCTTTTAAAATATTTTATGATGCTAGCTGTAGGAATATCGTCTGGGTTTTGGTTGATTGGCGCGAAAACATTGAACTCTTGGTCAAAGTTCTGCCTAAAGATTGCTGGCCAAAAATCAACTGCCGAAAGAATTGAAAAGGAAGCACTTTCGCCTGTGCATTTGTAAATTTTAAACATGTATGTATATTCGGGGCACGTAATTATAAATAATAATTATATTGGTGATTATTTAATGCTGTTGTTTTGGTTGTTTGCGTCGTTGGCAATTGATGAACAAGCGGTGAATTTCCACGTGGGTTCCCACAACTCCCACGTTATGCTTGTTAACGATCTATGCTTGCACAACACAACTAGACTCAACAAAGCAGTTACTAATTTATCTCGCCAAGGATGACTGCTCTGTACCAATTGGCTCGGGCGTATTATAATTATTGTCGATTTTCAATGCAGTTTTGTCAACAACTCTTTGCGCCGAAAGATATCAATAAATTTCTCTTAAATGCCTGCAAGCGAGCTGTGTCTGAATGCATTTTTGAGCTCACAAATCCTCAGGTTCAAATCCTTGTTGTTTGCAGATGATCTTCTCCGTAGAGAAAATGGAATGTAGCCATTGATATTGAAATAATAGACAACCCTCTGCGGTCTTTTAACGACTTTAAGGCTGCTCGTTCAGGATGGAATCAAGGCAAATTTCATTCTCATTAAGGAATTCCTGAATGGACATTATTTTGCAATCAAAAGACATCTCTCTCACTTATCGCTCATTTTTGCCATAATTTGTCCTATCTGCCAAGTCCAATGGCTTCAAGCATAGCTCGCAATCTCTTTTGATCTGGTCGGTGTGTGTTGAATCAATGCTGAAAAAGATTGAAAAAGTCCTAAATTTCCCGCCTGATTGTAAAAATCTGTAAAGGTCAGAAAACTTTTTAGGATCTTCACGAACAAAAATTGTAAATCGTGTGATATTTTGAGCTATAAGCAGAAGGATGTTGAAATTTGGAAAAAGACACCTGTTTTCTTTGTAATTCCAGCGTTTCCAAAGATATATCATCTGTTTCAATATCAAGGACCAAACTATACTAACAGTATCTGCTGTAAATACCTTGCTTCGCAGCAACACAGTAAACGCAGATTTTCTAACAATCAAAATAAAATTCTTGTCGTATCTCAAGGAAAAGAAATATCTTTCCACGTCGCCGAATGATGGATAGCGTAACCATTTCGCTTCGTCTTAACAGCAGGGAAATCTCTGCTCTGATGTAAAGTCGGAAATCCCTTTAATCTTCGCCCAAAGATCAAAAACTTGATAAAAGATAAAATCTAGATTTTGATAATGTAATTAACATACACGACTGTCAGAATCCACACGCACTTCGCAACCGAACCAAATTAACGTAGGGTTTGCTGATAAAAAATCCCGACAAAGAAAAGATTTTATTTGATAATATTTTAATGCCTTTTTCTTTATAAAATCATCGTGAATTTCGATTTACTTGACGTCTGAATATATGAATAGCGATGTCTCTTGTTTAAAACATGGAAAAAGCACAGCTGTGGATTGCAGAATGGAAACAAACGAAACGTGTTAATCTCCTTAGCGAATGCTATTTTCTTTATTTTTAATTTTCTTTACGCCTTGTTTTACTGTGATGGCTAATGCCATTTTGTTAGTCCTTTATAATCCTTCAAAGTATAGATCATTTCTTAAACCAATGTAACGACGTCAAATTTTAGCTGAGTGTTGTCAAAAACTCAAAATTATCATCGCGTTTCAATATGTATGCTTTTTAGAAATCATGTTGGAAGTTAGCCAATTGCTCATGCTGTGTGTCTTATCAAAGAAATTGACTGAATCTTTGTTGATGATTGAGTAGATTTTCAATTTACTCATTAGGCGGTACAATGTTTTGCAGACATGTTTTGAATAATATTTCATTCATTCAACTAATACAGCGATACTGTAACTTCTGAACAGGTGGCAAATGAAATGGAGTACAGAAAAGTTCTTTTTCATCATTGATGCAAGTCGTAAAGCAGCCTTGGTTTTCATTGGTTGTCTCAAATAATTATGCTAAACATTGACACATTAAAAATTCAGTAAATTTAAATTTAAACGAAATGTTTAGTTCTTTTAGTTTACAACAAAAAATATTATTTTAACAATATTTATTATTTTCAAAGGTTTTATAATTTTAGATGCACTTCCGTGCTTTACACAATAAGCAATACAATGTGAGAACTACGGCTGCAACATTTCTATAATAAAAACAAACTATTCAATGGCTCCGGAGAAGGTTTAGTCCAAGGGTTTAGTCAAGGTTTACTGGATGTTTCACTGCAAAACGTTTGAGCACAAGAGCCAGACAAGTGACAGCTAATTAGGAAGTATTAGCTCTGTCTTTAAATACCGCTCCAGTCGCGGCTAACAATATTTTATATAGGAAAAAGTTAAAATTACTCCACAAAAGAAACACGGCTTTGATTCACAAACGTTTGGCTGTAAACCACAATTATTGCCTTCAAATGCCTCAAAGAGCCGAACATTGAACGCTCTGACATTTTCTATGCAAAACGGTCCGTTAAATTATGTGCTTAATTTTAAGTGGAGAATTACAGTTATAATTCTTTCATAATCGACGCCACTTTACAAGTTCAAAAGTGTTCCGACAGACGATCCAATTTGAAAAGCGAGATTGCAGCCATACTTTGAGAAGTTTGCTGACCGTGGACAAAGAAGGTTATAATGGTAAACATTTTCACAGAATTCGTCATAGTTATACAAGCGGTGGCAGTTTGAGTGAATAGACTCAAACGGGGAAAAGTTGCGCTGGAAAATGAATGAATATTCCTGGCTAAATAGTAAATTATCAAACAAGCAAGGAATGACATGAAATTATAAACAGTGAGATGTCACAAAAGAAAAAGTTACAGCCACGTTTAAAACTTGAAAGCTTCTCACAAATCACAACGGGAATTTTATTTTTTTAAAAGGAAGCAAAAATAAAATTTAATTACAAATTTGAAAAAGTCAAGTCATCGGCAGTTTTATTTTAGACGAGCAAACCTTCGTTGTCTCCAAACTTCGAATAAGCCGACCTGAAAATGACCTCATCTTGCATAATACCAAAAGAGAGAGGCTGATGCAACAGGACAGCTTTCTTTCACATGTTCAGTCAGTTCAGTGTTCAGAGTTTGTTTTGTTACTTTTGTAGGCCTACTCTTTTCATATTTTATTCTTCTGCTTCTTAACACGATGCCAGAGGGTCCTGAGATTTTCAAAACCAGTGCATTTATAAATGCTGTTTGCGCAGGACGAACATTTGGAGGAAAAGTTATTAAATCGCTTGTCAATTGGAAAAATCCTCCTGTTATCGTAGACTTTGACGAATACTCTATATCAAGTGATTCGAGGGGGAAAGAGCTCATGGTAACTCTGTCCTCTTACAATAAGAATAGAAAAAAAAATGTTTTGAAATGTGTTAACTTGTTATTTCATTTTGGAATGAGTGGCAAGTTTACATTCACAACAGCAGACGATCTGGACAAACATGCTCACCTTATGTTTTTCACTAAGAAAGAGAATCGGAAGCCCAGGATGGTTTTGTCTTTTGTTGACCCTCGAAGGTAGGATTGTATCCTGCAGTTTGACACACTCTTGATAATATTTTTCAAACTGTGATAGGCTGTAATAAGTATAATTATACTGCCACTGGGGTGGTGTTGGAATGTCCCCTTACTGAGAAGTTCGGTTTCGTACACTGAAGATTACGCCAAGGAGTGCTGTTCAAAGCTTGCGCCGCGCCCAAATCCGAAATTTTTAGTAGTGTTCAGCACCAACTGTTCAAATCTCTTGCGCCGCTGTGCGCCAGTTTGCAGGATTCAGTGCAACATACATGTTTTCCACTGGGGGAATGTCCCATCCACTTGCGATAATCGAAAGTAGGCCACTTACACAACAGTTTTTTCTCAAAAAGGAGTCATAGGCCCTGCCCGATGAGGGATGTGGAAGTAGGCTCCCTTCTTCAGGAAAGTTTTCACGTATTTTGTTTCCTCCCCGACTGCCCAACTTGAATTTACGTACTGCTTCTCCGCTGCGCAAGTTTGGCATACTAAAACCACAGTCACACAGATTCTGAGATTGTGGTCAGCCACATATATTTGATCTGGGAAACGGGCTATGTCACACAATCCTCACCGTTTCTCTGTTACTCAAGCTAGTAACAGCAGCTGAACCACACATTTTAGTCACATCAACAAGAGGCCAAACATGCAAAATATTGCAGAAACGTTTCATCCGCCACACAAAATACAAAAATTACAATGTTGGTGCATTGGAAATTAACTTCCACAATCCCACCCAGAGTGGTGTCATATCATAACCTGCACTGTTGGGACCTTTGAGACTAATAGGATTCGGACTGTATATTCAAGCAGATGGTTCACGCATCTGGATCCCAATATTTAACAAATGTCACGCACAGGCTACCAACGACGATAGAGAATAGAGATTGAACTAGGCAAGGATTGAACACAGAGTTGGACGAACACTCGCCTTGTAACGTTTCAGCAGTTTGTATTATAACAGATTTGTAGGTCAAGGCGCGGTTTGACGTCAAGGCACAGCTTGACGACAGAATAACTTGGCTCACTAAGGTGATGAAGGCTTTGACAACCAGCGTGTCTTTGGGAGCTGTTGTCATCGGTCCAACCAGCTTGCTAGTGAGCATTGAGCAACCCAGAAGACTTACAGGACTACACATTTATAGCTAACAAAATGAATGGGTTTTAAAATGATTACGTGGTACAAGGAAATTTCTAGATCAATTGAAATTATGGGTCATTGACAGAACTTGTTGCAAACATGGTGAGCAATGGTGGTTTCTATGGTTACGATTTACAGCGACGTAAGACAAGGCTTGAATAAGAGGTTATGATGGCATTCATGCAAATGAGGTTAACTATGCTTCAGCGGCGCTAACATGCACCATTGCAATATGTCTCTGCAAAATAGTCATTCCATGCAATTAAAAGGCCATGGAACAATTTAAACTAAACAAGCAATTTTCTACTGCGTATTTTTTCTTTGTTTGATTTTTGTATTGCGTGGATAAACCCATCACAGTTTCGACAGTTTGAGCTCCGAAAAGTGCGAAATTTCCGAAATCTAAAAACACCCAAAATGTAAAGAATGTAGTCGACATTTCCTCCAGATTCTCTGCTTGAGCAGCACTTTTGAAGGAAAGCAATAAGATAATATAAGAAAATAAGATTTTGATTGATTGTTTTTGTAAGCCAAAGTTTTGCATATATGCGATTTTGCGTGTTATGTGACTTAAAAATGCAAAAACACTACTGTGAGATTTTACAATTGTTTACATATAGATGGATTTTGGCATATATCCGATTCGAGTGCATCAATTATGCTTTACCACATATTCCTCTGTAGATTCGGACGGTGGCAGCTCACAGATGCCTGGTCTGCAGATAGAGGCCCTGACCCAATCAAGGAACCTGATGCCTTCAAACGACACGTCTTAGATTCGTTGGACAATAAAATATTCTCAAAGGCAATATGTGAAGTTTTACTCAATCAAAAGTATTTTAATGGGATTGGCAACTATTTGCGTGCTGAAATTCTTTACAGGTGAGTCTTCTGGAGAAGTTGCAAGGTTCCCGTTATCCATATCCCCTCTCCTAACCATGTCTTACATATGGCTTAATACAGTTACAATCAAATGTGCATTAAGCAATCACCCAAAAGGGCAATGAAATGTGATCTCGTAAAGGGACAGTTTTGACCGGCAGTTAGTGCGAGCGTTAGTTTTGACAAGGAGGCTGTGATTGCAAAATTTAATGGCACAAATCGCCCATCTAAGTGTCTGCGATTGGTGCGTGACAGTAGAAAATGTAGTAGCAGACAGTAGGGTGGTTAAAAAAAGTCGGCTTTCAAAATGTTTAGGTGCTCAAGCGGAATCTGTTGTCAAATGGATCGAATATAGCCCTGGTAAAGTTTAGGAAAGCTCCGCTAACGCTAAGTGGTGGCGCAAATCGATTTTATGTTTCACCGTCTTGCGTTCAATCCTGTTCAATCCTCGTCTCATGCGGCAGAAACGCTTTCTGAAATTTGAGGCGGTTCATTTGCATCTTCTGCGAGACGGTGGTTTCATGTTTCCGATCTTGTCAACGCCCAAAGTCATCCGATGTACCGTGACAAAACCATTCCAATGGTCATATTGGAACTTCCAGAAGTTAGAACCTTAGATAAGAACATAGAATTTTCCTTCGGAACATGAGTTTAGACTCTGACTTTGTTTCAGAGCGATTAAGTAATTTATGCCGACACACAGGAATAAAGAAGTTGAGATGAATAAAGGCAAACGAGTCTGCAGATCGGTAATTGCCGCATTAATCGTTAGCCAGGAGAATAATATTTGCATTGTCGATGACAAAAGAACCGTGTTTCAAAATAAACTCTTCAGAATCCAAAGGTAAAGAATCAATTGTTTTGAATACGACACGAGCGTGTGTTCGGTTGCACTGTGACTCTTGCTGCTTTTGTTGCAAGTTATTTACAGCGAAAGCAACGGAGGTGCGAAAAGTCTTGTTGCACGACATTGCCAACAACCTTAGCACAACCGAATGGCAACTCGGCACTGTCTTATCACTTCTAAAGACTGCCAAGAGCTCGAGAACAGATTGTTTGATACTGGCTAAAACAGCAGTTACATTCTTGCTTGTTCCCTCAATCCTAGACAGCAACCACTTCAGGAAGTTAATTGCATTGGAACGATTTCGCCGAGTTTGAATTCTGAGTTCGAACATGGTTTGAATAGAGATCGAGTAATTTGCATCGACAGCAAAATAAAGTGTGTCGCATGTGGCGTTCTGCGCCATTCGGTGTATCTTCTTTCCAGCCATTTTCACTGAAGAAACTTCTTAAAATATCGATTTTTTGACACTTGCATTCGACAACCAAACAGCTCAGGAAATCAATTGGTTTTTGCGCTCGCTGTACAACTTCAGTCGTTCTGCCTCGATTTCCGAAGCACGGGAGACGGAACCACGTCTCATTGATAGTTGCATCCCCATATTTTTTCCAGTTCTTGGAAAGTGAATGAATGGCTCTTTCTCAGAATACGAATCTCTACTAAATTTGCTCCTCACTCAGGAACGCACTTGAAACACTGCTGACAGCTCTGAAGGTGTCATTGGGTTTAA
This sequence comes from Calvadosia cruxmelitensis, assembly GCA_900245855.1. Classification (NCBI taxonomy): domain Eukaryota; kingdom Metazoa; phylum Cnidaria; class Staurozoa; order Stauromedusae; family Kishinouyeidae; genus Calvadosia; species Calvadosia cruxmelitensis. The sequence goes on from OFHS01000438.1 coordinate 15,631, forward strand.
TTACAGATTTGGCGCTGTGCAGCGCCACTCGTTGTGCTGCCTGGTCAAACGCGCTGGCGGTGAATTTGCCGTCGCATTTTAACTAACTGTACAACGTCCATCAGCCGATTTTATAATGAAATTCTTTCAGGAGGTGTTTTCCACATCAATTAGCTACATATTCCACTAAGAATAGTTGCAAAAGGACAAACAACCGATTTTCTGTTACTTGTTTTTGCAGACGACCATTCAGCTGCTGTAAATACGTCAAACTCACAATTGTTTTTGATTTCTCAATCCACAATGTTTTCCAAAATAAGATTTTATTAACCACTATTAGATATACTTTATTTATAAAGAGAATGAGAGGATTTTTACTCCAATTAGAGCGATATCACGTTTGAACTACCCTTTTTAGTCACAGTTCTGCAGATCACGCCGCCCGCTCGAGTGGCACATGTTCACACGAGTGGTTTGACTGGAAGTTGCTGGAAATTTATTTAGTAAAATACACTGTTGGATGGGAAAATACGGCAAGATTGCATTTCCGAAAGATTTTGTGCAAAAATTGCAAAACCGTAACTTTTGCGGCAGAAATGGCAAAATCGCCTGTTTGCGGTCCCAAAGCGCTGTTGCGTAAGAGAGCTCAGTACGGACAAAAAAGCTAAAACCCTGAAAAACTAGGGTCACTGCGCCACCACTTGCAGTTTGCGGAGCTTGCTCAAATTTTGCCAGGGTTATATTTGACCAATTTGACAACAAATTCCGCTTGAGCACCTAAACATTTCAAAAAAAAGTTTTTTTGGACTACCCTAAGCAGACAGGGATATAATATAAAATGCACCCCATAAGAGCATGGTGTGCCCATGTTTATTTTAATCAAATTCACCAAAGTCTTTCCAAGATGCCGCCAAGAATGTAACAATCCCATAATTATGTTTTCAAATGTTGGCTTCAAGTGTTTGACCCTTTGGACATCTTATCTTTTTTGGCCAGGGGCTGAACATCCTACCTACCATGGTGTTAGTAACGTATGAACTTCTCCTGGTTCTTTTCACAGGGCCTCCATTCCTCCATTCAGATGCGCTAGAGATGTCCTGAAAGAACTATCAGTGAAAAATGAAGGTTTGCTGGTGATGTTTTAATGTCATGATTTTGTCATGTTGGAATGGTGGACCAATGTGCTGATAAACTCGTTCACATGCCGTTTTTTCCACTACCAATGGTCAGAAACAAACAGTTAGAGAATGGCAGATATAATTGTGGCAGATACAGAGCTGTAATGTAATTCGTTACAAGTAACTAATTACATGTAATCGTTACTTTTTTGAGTAATTTGTAACTGTAATCATTACTTTTACATCAAAGTAACTGTAGCGGTAATTCGTTACAAATACTGGCTGTAATTTGTAGTCGTTACTTTTAAGGTTGACCTCCATTACAAGTTACTTTACAAATATCGTATCCTTACAAATGGTGATCTTCAGAGAATATTGCCCCTGCGCAGGTTGCTCAACAGGGAGCTTTGTTGCTGATTGGGGGCACTCGACAGCACACCGGACCACGTGTTAATCCACGTGTGTTTTATCCTACGCCAGGCCTTCAGGAGACCTGAGTCAGGGTCAGACTCTGCAATACAATTTTTATGAATAGTATGAAATTGGATACTTGTGATCATACGGCCATCTGTTCCTTTTGCAGTATTATTTCCCGTTTATCGATTGCAACTCTGAGTTGAAGCGTCATTCCTTTCCTTTTCGAATTTCTGTTGCACGTTGCGTGGTATGGAGTCTTTTCTCGAAGAACTACGTACATGATTCTACAGTTATCGCGGAGGCCGAAAACGATATTGGTGATGGCTCTGTTGAGGCATCTGTGTACACTGTGCTGTATAACATAGTAAGGGTTAGGGTATAAAGTAACTATTATTATTTATAACATAGTAACACACAGTAGGCCTGTAGAACAATATAAACATAAAAGTAACTTTGAAAGTAACTTGTAACGATTACTTTTGAAATAAAGTATTTTGTAATTGTAATTCGTTACTTTTGGATAAACTAATTTGTAACTGTAATTAATTACTTTTTTGAGATGTAACTTGTAGTTGTAATTAGTTACTTTTTAAAAGTAATTGTTACAGCTCTGGGCAGATACGACAGAGGGTAGCCAGCCCGTCCGAAGGTTCAAGAGTACAGATTGCAAGAGAGTTGACATTACGAAATACAAGACATTTATAGCGACTGACGGAGGGCGCTGATTGGTGATCTGAGTGCTGACGTAAATGCTTGATGAGACCGCCATAATGGGACTATACTCCCTCCGGTTGTCAAATTATTATTCAATCTTCTTCGAATGAAATCTGTTTTTGATATCAGCTCATATTGGAGCAACTTTTTGTGCTGAGTTGTGAAGCTTTGTATGGCCTTGAAGTCAACCTTATAGGGAAGATTCATATCGTTTTGTATAGCATTTTCCAATCAAATCAAAAACAAACAAACAAGCAATTTTGCTTATGGAATGACCCTATCGTATCTGTCAGAAGCTAAAATGACGGTTATTGACCATTGCTGCTATGTCTTTATTACAGCATGCATTCATCATGGCGACAGTATCGATGACGAAATACATTTTCTATTCTTATGCTCTTTAAATTCTCATCTTCGGTCAACATTCTTTTTGTATATGACCTCCGTCGTTGCTGACTTCTGCGACCTTTCTCTCTCCGATAGGTTGGGAATATTATTCTGTGACCCACCCATCACGATTTGTAAATATCTGGGTGATTATGTGTATAAGGCGTTTGAGCTCTATTGTTTTATTTTTTTATTTCAATTATGCCAGAACGGTTGCTTCTATATAATGGCTAAACTTTACCTTTCCTGTAAGTGATCATTGTAGACAGGGTTATCATCATCATCATCAATTTATTCAGAACATCTTATAAGCCTTATGGCTTTTTAACACAGAGCTGTTATGTGATACAAAAAATTAAGATTACAAATATCTTGGTTGAATTTCGTACATCTTTGCTTCACTTTTTTTGCAGGTTCTTCCTATCCTGATGTTCTTGATCTATGTCATTCTGTTGCACAGGAAGTCATTCTGTTGCGTATGTAAATGTCATGATTTGTGCCAATTAATTATGACATCTGATGCTCAGTGCTCAAGTGTACAGTATAGAATAATTTACTGCACCTCGCACAGGCAAAGTACAACGTAAGCATAAAGCCTCGGCCAAATAGGCCAACATTCTGTGCCGACATTTTCTCAACATTGCTAGACTGTGCTCTAGCATTCTACCAACAATGCTGCAAGTGTCACAAAACACACACAAGAGTTTGGAGCAGAAAATGAGGGAAACAGGAACTATTTTCTAACCTTGTTCGTGAACTTCGCCTTGCGGACACATAGTCTTTCCGTGAAATGTTTCGGATGTCAGTGGATGACTTTGGCAGGATATTGGGTTTTATTGAACGGGATCTTTCACTTCAGCAACGAGTTAGTTGTACACATACTATTTGCAGTTCACCAATCAATGGAGAGCTATTGTTTTATTGGCGTCGGTTGAAATCCAATTAGTGCAAGGAAGGTCAATAGGTCATGATGGATTTTGAAATTGAGTTATATCCTTTGAACTTTCTTTAGGAGAAAATTCATCAACAGAAGATGCAAGCGTTGAAGAAGTAAAGTATGGTTCTGGACAGGCCTTCATGTCATGGCTGCGATGTTACTCCCAACCAACCATGAACAACCGTGTTGACCACGATGGCCGGACGATATGGTTTCAGGTACAACCTGGTACCTCTATCTGACCGACACCCTTCAATGGTAGTCACTGACCTATCTAAAATCTTAATTAGTTAATAGAATTAAGAAACATATGAAATAAAAGTTTATCTATTTACCTTTGTGGCAGTTAATGATAATGATTTATTTCTTATATAGCGCTTTTTACATTGACAGATCAAAAGCGCTTTACTGAATGGTTAAAATGACAAATGACAAGCAAGCTCCGAACCCTAATATACAATGAGATAATTACAACCGGAATGCAAAAATTCTAAAATAATTAATAAACTAAATAAGCTAAAAATGCTGATTAAAAAGATAAGTCTTCATTTGTTTCTTAAAAATGTCAATTGATGCTACATTTCTTATTGCCATTGGCAGTTGAAGCTGTGTTATTGAATAACAGTCTTTTGTAAGCCAAAATTCAAGCCTGTTTACATCTTCTAGTTCATTGTAAATTTGTTTCTTGGCAAACATCGTGGAACTCAAGACCAATCATTGTGATGTCCAAAGGATACCTGTTCCCAAACTGGGCTGAAACATGGCACACCATTCACAGAACTCGCAACAGAACAATATTAAAATGTTATCAATCAATCAGAGTTGGCTTAGTGACTTAGCCGTAGAGGATTTAAACAATGCATCGGTTTACCAGCTTTTGTTTTTATTGACCGAGAGGCATTGCTAAATGAATAAGGATGTCTGAACACAATATTTTCAGTCAAAATCATCTTCAGAAGTTGAGTGAATTCAAAAAATGTTTAAATGCAAAATCTGTTTGCACTTTATCTCAAATAGAAACATGTTCAGTATCACATGCATGCGTACATTAAACTTATATACAGTCAAACCCGTAGTAGCGTCCACCTCTGTAGAGCAACCACCTGTGTATAGAGGCCACTCTTCATAACCCCAAAATGACGCTTTCGAAAGAAATCAACCTGGACAGAAAGGCCACCTGTCTATAAAGGTCATTTTTCTAGGGTCACAAATGTGTCCGTTATAGACAGGTTTAACTGTACACTTAAGACAATGTTTCACCTAAGACATACGTACATATGATTGCTGCTAGTTATTATGTCCAATGATTGATATTGATATCCAACGAAGCCTCGTTAATATCACTATGGTTTTCCAGTCAAAAATCATGATAATAAGTGGGCCGTGATCCTAAGCGGGTTAAAATAGTCGATTTTGACAGAGCTTGGTTTTAAAAGCCAAGTGATATTAAGTGAGTTGTGATATTAACTGAGGTGATTTTAACGGGGCTATCTATCTATTCATACACTTGCTCGGCCCCGATTTGGGAAAAGGCCGAGTACGTCAAACGCTCATCTAGCACCGGGCACCGGACACCAGGGACCTCCAACGTTCTCTATTCTGAGCAATGGCGGAGGCATTGTTCATGCTCAGTCCTAATAACTCTATATCCGCCTTGATCATGCCGTGGAAGGTTGTCTGCGCCGACCTTCCCCTTCTGTACGGCTCGCTTGGTATATTGCTGGGTTGCAGCACGACTGCCAATGGTGTCTCAGGTCGTCGTGTTGCATGCCCAAACATGGCCAGTCTCTTTTTTTCTTAGCACCTCGGCCGCGCATGCGGACCCACTCTCCTTGTAGAGGTCGACGCTGCTTATGATGGTGGGGTAGCGCACTCCAAGCGCAAAGCGAAGTAGTGCCCTGTGTTAACGGGGCTACACTGCATTCTAAACCAATGCAATGATTGGTGATATCTTCTAAATCAATGCCTGTTGTGTGTTTCAGGGTGTGGCTGGCCCTTTGGCTCCGACAGGTTTGTGTGTTACGATGCTGCGTTTAATTTTATAGATAAAACATGAAACTTTGAAAAGGAAATATTTGCGCCCTATAGCGTTTGCAACCTTCAATCGGCTGTTTTTCAGTAAAACTCAAGAAGCTTAATATCTGAATATTAGTATGCTATCAAAAAGGATGGATCTAGATAGAGTTGTCAGGTTTTCAAAAACGGTCAAATTTATCGTTGAAAAATATTTTTGTGAAAGTAATGACAGCAACAATTATTTAAGTTTCGTGACTGCTATAATTGGTATTCTGAACAATCTCATTGAGAAGTACAGTCAAACTTGCTTAATATCCCATCGCTTAATCTCCCACAAAGCCAATTTCCCCTTTCTTGTTGCCATATAAACTGTCATATTCTTACCTTGCTTTATATCCCCTCGTATATTATTCCATCTTGCTTAATACCCTGCTACTTTCTTCCAAATTTCCTGCAAAGCTCGTTTATTGTCCCGTTTTAAGGATATCGTACTATATAAGTGTCGTATCTCAAAACCGACAAAGTAGACTCAATGATCAGACAGTGATCAAGGCCTAAACGAATCTATTTTCTTAAATCCAGTGAACTCTATATATACAGACAATAAAAGATCAAAGTACAATTGGACACATTGGTATTTTACACGTGGCAAGTTACACGTTGCAAAATACACGTAGGCAGGTTGCATGTTGCAAGTTACACGTAGGCAAGTTACACGTTGGCACTTCCTACGTAGATAGAGCATAGGTCAGATATGACTCAAGAATATAGAAATAAATCATGCAACAGGAATAATCAAAATGCCACAATAAGTAATCTTTTCGGAACGTTTTGCATTGAGGGACTCAGAAAAAATGTTACTTGTTGCTCCGGCAGAGTCACTGGCTAATTGTGTTGCTGTTAAAACTAATGCTACTCTCAATCAATTATTGTTAACTGAAATGTTCTTCTTTGCTGCTGCTGAAATGTTTACGATGCTATATTAAAACAAAGGATATGCTCGTTTATGCTTTGTCCGCTTAATATCCCACCTCGCTTTATATCCCACATTTGGTCTGTACAACGGGCGGGATATTAAGCAAGTTCGACTGTACACGACATGTTGATGAATGCACGAGGTCAAAGATTTTGCCCGGTTCCATTGGAATGACACATGATTTATGGCAGATGATGCAAGTGACCTTGTTAGTATTATAACAGATATTGTTCTTTCCTGATTCACAGAGCAAGTGGTTATGCAAGCTTGTTTTTATTTGTTTCTTTACAACCGTGTGATACGATGTGAATCACATTTCTTTCGTTGAATGCAGGTGGAAAATCAAGAGGTAAGAAACGAAAAACAGAGAAGGATGATGCTAGCTTGAATTTGAAAAGTGAGGATGATGCCAGTTTGAATTTGAAAACTGAGGATGATGATGTCAAGCATCTTAAAGGTATGATTTAATCACATTTATTCTTGGATTATATAAATAGATTTCCAGAGCTAAAGTCAAGCAATATCGAAACTTTTGTAGTGTTCAAGGATAATGTTACAGATAAGTAAAATAGCAGTTGTAAATCAATAAGAACAACAAAAACTTGCTTATTCCAAGCACTGTTCATAGGCAAAAGCACAACAGCAGGCACTTTGGTAAGCCCCCTTTCAGGTAATGCTAACAACTCAAGAGACTCCAGTTCCCAAGAGGCTGAAATCTGTTCTATCGCACCTTTAGAGCGCAACGGTTTGCCATGGCAAAGACAGCTAAGGTTCCCATACCTCAGCGATAATTTCATCAAACTTGCAGAAAACATAGCTCACTTTCAAGATGGCCTTTTCAAAAACAACGCCGTTAGATTCTATGCCAGTTTGCATTGTTCAACTTTGACCTGGTTTGAGCGTTGGTGCTGTACGTTGTGTTTTGAAAACCATGCACAACCAAACAATAGAGAACATACCTACATACAAGCAGCAGACGTTAGTGAAATATAGATGTTGAGATGCCAAAATGTTATTACCTTATCCTTATTAATATTTGCTGGAATTTATAAACTTTTACGAATATTTTAGATATAATAAATGCTGCTTTATATTTGTGCTTTCTGATGTTGAGACATATTATATGAAGCTAAATGTAATTTAGGTGAGGTTAGACTCACATCATAGTGCTGACGTGCCAGGGGGTCTCAGTGTGGCTTAATTGGTGTAGTGTGTCATCAGACAGTGCATTCTTGCTGCTCATCTTATTACCACGCACATGGCCTTGATGGTGCAGTGCGAGCAGCAACTCCTCGCCATTGCTTCTGCCTGCGACATCCTAAAACATTTGCTTTACCAGAATCTGTGCAGTTGCTGCAAATCACACGCAACATTAGGCCTTGCACCACGATAGATATGGATGGGATGCTAGGAATTTCCCACCCTGCCGCTCCCTTCAATTCATTAGTAGGTAGTCATAGGAATTCCACTGACTTAGCAGTGTGACTGGTGCTTGGTTGTGGTGACAGGTTTGCTATCTCGACTACTGCCATTCGCGGGGAAGCAGCCCCCACCAAACTGATTTCTGCTATTCGCATCCATGCAGCTCCCACCAAACCAAGCACCAATGCCAAACAACTTATCTATGGTGATGAGTTTAAATTTCAATTGAATGAATTATGCAAAATTGTAGGTGTAATAATTGTTATTATCAAGAGTGTGGTTTTCTGACATGATTGCACTATTGTGCAAGCATGCACACGCATAAATGCCAAAAGGCGTTGGAGTAGACCATCGTTCTAGTGCAGGGTGGGTGAGAAATCACAGGTCCCATTGTCTGTCTTACCAATTATTAGTCGGGCTCTTATCTCAGGGCCTTCAAAACTTGTTGGGTGTTTAAGGGTGGATATGCAAAAAGGGTGAATATCAAAGATAGGAAAGGGGTGGGACACGAAAAGAGTTCCCTGGCAAAGAGGAGATGAATTCTGTTGTACAGCACTTACTAGAGCTGGATGTCCCAATGTGTGACAGTGTCATGTGATTTATAGAAGATCTATTGATAGCGGATAGGGTCCAGTTGATCTACAGTTGTAGATACATATTTGTATCCCAACCATACCGATACCAGTATACAGTGAAACCTGTCTATAATGGTCATCTTTGGGACCTGAGGGAAATGACCTTTATAGACAGGTGGACTTTCTGTCCAGGTTAATTTCTACAGAATGTGTCATGTTGGGGTTATGAAGAGCGGTCTTTATACACAACTGGCTGCTCTGTAGAGGTGGCCGCTGATACAGGTTTGACTGTAGTATCCATATTCCATTGTAAATATCAACTGCTCGTTTGTATGACAGATAAAAAGTCACAAGGCACAAAGCAAAAGACCAAGAAAATCCCCAGCAAAGATATAAAGTCCGAACCCGCAATAAAGGTAGGCTTATGCCATAAAATTTTTAACTTATTATTATTTATACAGTATTGTATGTTATAGGACAATCGTAGGAATTTTGTGTAGCACGAATGTATTTTGTATAGCTCCATGTAAAAGGCATGTAAATGCTTATTAGATTCTGAATAAAACTCTAAACTCTAAACCATGTAATATTTGTGTCAAGATTTTAATGGTAGCAATTTTTCTGTTGTAAACAATCATAGTAAAAAAATTTCAAGTCATTTTGTGACAACGTTATGACTATACAATGGTCATCGTTTAGTAGAACCCGCAGATAACAAAAGCAGCCCACTTTCTAAAAGCAAATTTTTTTTGCTGCCAAATTTTTCCTGAATGCCTTCTATTAACTGGAAACACATCGGTTAAGAACCTCAACGATTTCAGAAAGCCAAACTAAATCGATCTTGAAAAGGTTCTATGAAACGGCAGTCACTGTAACAGCTGTGATGACATTCTATGGTCCACACTAACTCTGATAGTAGATGATCTACCATTCTACCATAATGATGCCGTAAGCTAAATCTCTGGGCTACACGTTTAGCAGCAAAATGCTATGAAAAGAATTTATATACACTTTTATTGTAATAGAAATTGTAATGTTCTTTCCAGAAGACATTCAATGAATTATGACGACAATTGACGAATCAGTGCCGTGCAATGGATGGAAGAAATTACTTGATTTTGTTGCTTTACTTGTAGACTGAAGAAGAGGATGAAATCAAAGCTAGTCCTGGTCAAGGTCCTGGTAAGATATTAGATAAGGATGCTTCTTGGTCCAATCCAATCCCATTCCATCAAATCCAATCCAATTCAATCCAATCCAATCCCATTCCATCCAACCAAATCCAATCCAATTCAGTCCAACCAAATCCAATCCAATTCAGTCCACTCCAATTCAATCCCACTCCATCCACTCCACTCCAATTCAATCCCATTCCATCCAACCAAATCCAATCTGGCCTAACCCTATTCAATCCAATTCGATCGATTGCAAGTTTGCCCAATCTGAAATTATCCATCAAATATTGTGATAATAAGCAAGTTGTGATATGTCAGAATACCGTAGTTGATTCTAACTGAGCTTAGTTCTCAAAATTAAGTGATATTACATAATGCCGTAATTGGCTACCTTCAAATCGTATATGTCACTTGATCGTTTGCTCTGTAATATTGTTCTCTTGTGGAAGGTGTTAGTTCGTGACTCTGTAACTCTCAGCCTAGTTGGGTTTTATTTGAAGGTCACTAAAATTAAGCGGGTTGAGATATTAGTTATCAAGGAGGTACTAGTTTGCACCATGATCAAACATGTATCGGCAATATATTGCAGTTTAATGTCGCTTTTTTGTGTAGTAAACTTTGTTGATTCTTTGTTGTAGAAACGTCTTTATGTTGAAATGAGAGGGTTATTTGATCTTGAGATACAAAGTGATTACACTGTCATTGATTTGAACATTAACCTTCCAATCTTTTACATATTTCAGCCCTTCTGAACATTTATAGTTAGAGTGATCTATAAATTGTATTATTATTATATTGTGTTGCTCAGACAAGATATTTTCCAGAAGAGTCATACAATGTTGAATCTTCAATCATTTATTGTTTTTACACAAATTCGGAATTTTTTTATCAGTACTCTAGTATCACAGCTCAAGGCGATGTTAGTGCTAGACAAACTACTGTCAAACCTGTCTATAATGGTCACCTTTGGGACCTGAGGAAAATAACCTTTATGGACAGGTGGCCTTTCTGTCCAGGTTAATTTCTATAGAAAGTGTTATTTTGGGATTACGAAGAGTGGCCTTTACACAAAGGTGGCTGCTCTATAGAGGTGGCCGCTAATACAGGTTTGACTGTAGGAGGAAAAAACCAAACGATGTGGAATTAGCATCGCAAAGTCGTGGCTGTATCAGCATTTAAAAGCAATAACATCTCTGCCGTACATCTTGTTTGTCATAACTAAAGTAGAGTTTTAGCTTTTGATTACAGGCTGCAATTGTGATGCGTCAGTTATGTTAATTTATGTGAAATTGATTTCAAAGGTACTAAAAGGAGCAAACGAGTGCCAAGGAAGCGAGAGTACTCATCGATCGATGACGAGGCAAAGGCTCCTGTAATTAAGGTAGGATAATGGTTGATTATTTCACCTAAGTTTGCGTTAATTTGTACAGTGAAACCTGTCTATAATGGTCACCTTTGGGACCTAACAAAAATGACCTTTATAGACAGGTGGCCTTTCTGTCCAGGTTGATTTCTATAGAAAGTGTCATTTTGGGGTTATGACGAGTGGCCTTTATACACAGGTGGCTGCTCCATAGAGGTGGCCACTAATAAAGGTTTGACTATAGTTGTTTACATTTAGTGTTTCAAATTGCTATTGATTTAGCATCACACGATTTGTGCATCAATTTGTTTGTTTTGTTTCACAGAAGGAAAACAATCTTGATGCTTTAGACATGACAGCGAGGAGAGGTAATCACAGAATAAAGTATGAAATGTGTAGTGAAACATCGCTAATACCATTATGGTTTTCCAGTCAAAAATCGTGATTATAAGCGGGTCGTGATATTAAGAGGGTACAAATAGTTGATTCGGACAGAGCTTGCTTTTCAAACTGAAGTGATTTTAACCGAGATGTAACCGAGTAATGCAATTTGTAATGTACAGTGTAACTCGGTTAATGTAACACCCTCGGGAAAATTGTAAAACGTGATATTATCCGAGTTGTGACGATAACAGAGTCTCATACTCAGACCTCCAGTTTTGCAGAAACGGCTCAAACAGTAACAAAAGCGGGTCATAGAACAGAAAACTCTGTATCAACATCAAGCAGAGCTATTATGTAGAGATTTAAACAAACTCATTTTCTTGGATTTGTCACACTCAATGAGGCGAACACAATGAAAAACAAGCGAGTGTAAACATAAAAGTTCTTTGGAAATCCGCGATAATAACCGAGATGTGACAATATCTGATGTGATATTAACCGAGTAGAATAAGAGAAAAGCTTAAGGACTGGGAAGTGGAATTTCACTTCCCATGACGATAACCAAGACGTGATATTATCCGAGGTGATATTAACTGAGTTATACTATATTTTGTATTCCAAGTTTTTAAAGTCCAATTACTCTGAAGTTCATCGTTAGTCCCCTTAATTAACACATTTGAATGTTGTATTTACTCGATGCTTCCAATTTGGCTTTTTTTCTGACATTATGATATGATATATGATATGATATGGTATGATAATTTCTTGTTACAGTTACACGGTCAAGGACACGGGGACGCTGATGAGATTTAATGCAAAAGCTGCTTCTGTATATCAAGTCTGTAGGTTTTTGTTTTAAATAACTTCCAATTTCCATAATTTGTTAACAATTTGCACATAATAGTTTGTTGACATGAACAATGAGTCACATGGTTGGAAGTTTCTTACTTTTGATTGTGTTAACCCTCGTCCTGCTATTGACGAGTATACACGTTTTGAAACAGGTCAAGAGTAGCAACACATAACCAATCAGATAGTTAGTCCTTAGCAAGCAACCAATCAGCAATTGGTGAACGACTTCAAGTCTTCATTTCAATAGTTTTACCAGCCGGACAGGGGTTAATAAATGTAATTTATTGATATTTTTACATTGAAACAGTTTACCTCATTTGTTGTTATTTCTTTGAATATATTAGGACCGCTTTGGTTATAAACAACTCTGTATTAGCACTCACCTTTATCTATCCACACATGTCTACACTGTACAGTCAAACCTGTATTAGCGGCCAACTCTATAGAGCAGCCACCTGTGTATAAAGGCCACTCTTCATAACCCCAAATGACATTTTCTACAGAAATCAACCTGGACAGAAAGGCCACCTGTCTATAAAGGTCACTTTTTCAGGTCCCGAAGGTGATCGTTATAGACAGGTTTCACTGTAGTAGCATTTGATGAAAATCGCCGAATAATCATTTGGATAGACAGGTTTCACTGTAAAATTACTATAATTTCCTTTGCTAATTTGACTGTAGTCAAGACAAAAGAGTTCGATGAGTTCAGAAAATCCACCATAAAATCATGTACCTCGTTATTATTTTTAAAATAAATTTGTAAATCTGACATGGGCAATGATATCAAACTTGTTTACAGCGACAACCATTTTCAAGATCAATCCATTTCACCTTTACAAATGATGAATTGTTTAATACTCTAAACCCTGCACAGATATAAATTCATCGTTATGGAATTCCTAATTCTCCATCAGCTATTTCGGTGCTTTTCGGCCTTTGCCTCCACCTCCTCCTCCGCCACCGCCGCCGCCACCAAATGAAGTTGCGCCTTGTTGAAATTGCTTCATCAATCCGCTGATTCCGCTCATTCCACCTTGAGATAAAATAAACAAAACCAGTCTCAGAAATACAAATCAACCGATAAGGATGACATTTTCTTCAAAAATTTGTCTCAGAGTGGAAAAAGGAAAGATAAATAGATATTGATTGATAGATAGATAGATTTTGTGAGGCTTTAGAAATAGGGTTACCAGACGTCACTTATTTTCAGGAATCTTTCCGTATTTATCTGATATAGAGTGCCAGATTTAATTTATTTTACAGACATTTCTACCCAATTTTTCAAACCTTCCGTATTTCTCCTCTGTGGTCTGGTAACCCTATTTTAGAAACCAATTTTCTCATTGCCATTTTCGTAAGAATGCTGATTGATTGCATATGGAGGTTCGATTATTCGACAGATCATTAATCGATTCGACTCGAACTTTTCAAATCTTTTTAACCCATGTCCTGCTCAATTATTTATTCATTTCTGATTCATTGGAGGTTATACTCCGTCGTAACAATAAGATCGAACTTCTACTCCTACCAGTGATGCGAATCACGCATACGTATTAGCATAACAATGCATTTCACACCTTTTGATGAGCTCATTTTAAAAATTTCTATTTTCAGCATTAATTCGATTAATAATCGATTATTTCAAACGATTAATCGATTATTGTAAAACAATCATCGGCCCACCTCTACAATGAGGATTACCTACTGTCTTTGTCTTTGAAAAAAACTTGATCGATAAACCAGAATTTTATATTACTAAAATCTTTCGATTTTGTCTATCAAGATTCAAATCACAAATGAATAATTCAGGTTAGAATAGATTTGAATAATCCTGGTTCGAGTAGCTTCCCTACAATTTGGTGAGATCTTCAATTAGATCCTTACCCATTTGTTGGAGTACCCGCGGGTCCATCATGCGAGCCATCTGTTGGTTTAATTTGGCCATCTGAGAAGGATTGACGTTTTTCGACATGTCTCCACCTGACAAAACAACATAAACAGTAATGTTTAACCCTTGTCCTGCTATTGACGTGTATACACGTTTTCGAAACAATTCAAAAGTAGCAACATAGAACCAATAAGAAAGTTAGTCCCTAGCAATCAGCCAATGATCAATCGATAAAGCGACTTCAAGTCTTCATTTAACTAGGTTTATGAGCAGGACAAGGGTTAATTCAATAAGCTACATCAGTATCCTTTATCGCAAATTTGTGTCCAATTTTGGGGTAAGCTGATCAATTGAAAAATAAGAAAAAAGGCTAATTAATTGGCAACTTGTTGAGTAATCGGCAACTTCTGTTGAACAATAAGTAACACACTATTAGAACTCGCACTACTATGAGTGCACAATTGGCAATCTGTATTACCACAAACGCTTAACCCTTGTCCTGCTAAAAAAACTAGTTAAATGAAGACTGGAAGTTGCTTCATCGATTGCTGATTGGTTGATTGCCAGGAACTAACTATCTGATTGGTTATATGTTGCTACTTTTGACTTGTTTCGAAAACGTGTATACACGTCAATAGTGGGACAAGGGTTAACATTAGGAAAATACCACAAGAACCACTATCTTTCTTCAAGTTGCTCTTATTCTATCTATCTACCTAACTATCCAAAGACTTCAATAATCAGCTAATTACTCTTAATGTCTACATGTTCGATACCTTTAAACAGTCCCTTGATTCCGCCCATTTTCTTGACCATTTGAGCAAATTTCTGGTACTGCGATAGAAGCTCTTGGACGTCTCTTGAAGAGACCCCGGCACCACGTGCCACTCGTGTGATGCGACCGGGACTTTTTGTAAACAATTTCGCCCCCTGTGGGTTATCAAGTTCTGCGAACAAAATCAATAAGTTGTTGATAAATAACAAAGATACACAAAACTAGTACTGTATATTCAAAATGTTGCAAAAATGGTTTCTAAACACATGTGGTTGCTTAATGCAGGAAAATCGCATTGCTTGAGCCTTCAAGAGACTTACTACAAGTGGTAGCGTGAGACAATTTACGGTCACTAACATAGGTTGAACAATATTGCCAATGAAAATTATCTGTGTGGCTGTGACTACTACCTAGTCTGTTTAGTCCCTGAGCAGACAAAATGATCTGTGTATGACACTATTACCTGTCAATAAAACATAGAAGCTCTCGGAGCATGACTCACGGATAATGCATCCATATAATAATTACAACGTAAATAACATAAGACATGAAATACAGTCGAACCTGCCTTAATTAACGACACCTTCGTTAAGCGGACACCTGTTCTGGCTAACACGGACAGTGGACTCTTTCCCTTAAAGCTGTTGTATCTTTGTGGTTTAAATTTCAAAATCCCTTATATAAATACATGTGTTGTTTTTAGCCTATTTGCTGACCAAATCAAAGCAATTGTTCAGTTCGGTTCACCCGTGTTATATCCGCGAGCAAACAATAGTCAATTAATGCCCACAAAAGAAATTTCACGCAAGGATGTTTATTGATTCACTGCATTTCCCTACACTCTCCTGGAATATTATTGCTCAACTTTAGTCGAGTCATTGTCTTCCTATTGTCTTTCTCGCAAAGCAGCCTAGTCCGCGCAAGATAGATGATGTGAGCTTGTGAAGAAAAAAACACACTCCGTTTTCCCCCTCTCATAGCATAGACGTCACGTTACCATAGTAACCGTGAGTCAAAAACCAGTCATTGTAGTCTTAAAGCTTACTGCTATAGTGCTATAAACAATTCTACTGCTCACATCTATAGAACAGGCAATGATCTTATATGGTCACTTTGTAACAGTCCCAAGATGTCAATTACACACCAATTAAATTAATTAATTATATTTGAACATAACAACATGAACCTCACCTTGGTCGTTCATGCTGTCCATCATTGTCATGAGTTTCTTAAGCCGTGCAACTGATTCTTGTTCGTTACCCTTCGATATGAAGTCGCTGCTAAAACCGGGGATCATACCCTACAAATAAACGAACGAACAACAGCAATATTGACATAGCATTCATCAAAGCCACACGTCATGTTATACATTGTTGCTATGCCAACTTACCATGATCTGGCTGAATGGTCCCATTTTCATGATGTTTTGAAATTGTTCGTACATGTCACGTAGTGTAAAGACACCTAGGGACAGATAGCAAAACACATCAATGTACAGTAAAATCTGTCTTTAACGGTCACCTCTGGGACCTGAGAAAAGTGACCTTTATATAAAGGTGACCTTTCTGTCCAGGTTGATTTCTATAGAAAGTGTTATTTCCAGGTTATGAAGAGAGGCCTTTATACACAGTTGGCTGCTCTATAGAGCTGTTAATATAACACCAAGTACAGTCAAAATCTGTATTAGTGGCCACCTCTATAGAGGAGACACCTGTGTATAAAGGCCACTCTTCATAATCCCAAAATAACTTTCTATAGAAATCAACCTGGACAGAAAGGCCACCTGTCAATAAGGGTCATTTTCCTCAGGTCCCAAAAGTGGCCATAATAGACAGGTTTCACTGTACAGTGCAAGTCAGGTCTATCAAGGAAATCCCAATTTAGTAACAGGTCGCATCTTTAGATCACATATCTGCTTATGTACAAACATTCTGCTTGCAAAACCTCTTTTCGTATAAGCAGTGTGCCTTGTACTACACAACTCTATTCAACGGACACTTTGCTGAGGACCAGCACATAAATATTAAAAAGTGGTGGCTTTAATAATAAGTTTGAATATACAACAAGATGAAAAAACCAACGATTTCCCTCCACTGCATAGACTCTTGGGCATGACAGATTTCTGACAGTTTATCCACAAACGAGGTGTTATTTTACATAACGATTAGTATAAAGGCTGGTGCCTGGCAATTGATATTTAGACATGTGATTACTCGACTAATAGTAATTTTGTTTGCAACAACTTCCATACCAAGCTGCAATGCCTACCTTGTTTCAGCTTCCCAATTAACTCGTCGTTGTCTTCCAGTTTTAATTCATTGACCTTGTCAATTAAGCCCTCAATGTCGCCCATTCCTAACAAAACAGACGCAAATAACAATTAATACAGTTCACTTGGATAACGAACAGGACAATCTATAAATTAAGCGCAAAGGAATTTCCCAACAATTATTTGTGTACAAAACCAAACAAACAGCTCTGAAACTGCTGGGAACAATAAACTTAAAGATAAATAGCTGTTATTTATTAGAATAATAGACCAGAGGTATTGAAACTATGTGATACAATATATCGATTCTGTGATTGAAATAAGCAACGGTACAATGGCAACAAACTCAAGTCATTTTGATTTGAGCCTGCAAAATCTGAAACTTCTATGAAACTAATCTGGTTATTTCTCAAAAGCTTTGACCTTTCATTGCCTACCCAATATTTGCATTGAGCTGCACATGCTGCGCAAGAGAGCTCATTTAGCGTCAAATCTTTCAAACACTACCACAGAGCTCTGTTCTAAACTTTCATTATCTATATCTGTACTCCTTATTTTATCCAGTTTTTGATTCAATGCAGACCCTATGTTCTATTCACTCTCATCGGTAATAACACTAGCAGACATTTGTAAAACTAAGAAGAAAGAAGCAAGACCCACCTAGCAGCTTGCTGATGAATGGTTGCGTCTTAAACGGCTCAAAATCGTCAATGTGTTCACCGGTACCAATGAAAATCACAGGGCTCTTTGTTGCTGCAACACTTGAACGAAAATATACAACAAAAGTCAAATGGTCATTGACAACAAATGGGGTCAAAATGAATGGTAATCCCAAAATTTTAACCCTTGTCTTGCTTACAAAACTAGTTAAATGAAGATTTGAAATCGCTTTATAGATTGCTCATTGGCTGATTGCTAGGGACTAGCTTACTGATTGGCTATATGTTGCTACTTTTGACTTGCTTCAAAAACGTATATATACGTCAATAGCAGGACAAGAGTTAAACCTGTTTTAGGAGGTTCCAACAAAATTACAAATGAATTTTGTATCAGTACAGTCTAGCCCGGTTAATATCCTTATATTATTGGTAGCTGATCATTACGACATTACAGTGCTTTCTAAAGACAAGGTCACTCGGAAGACTATCAGTCGGCATGCTGTGTGACCCTCGTTTACGGACGCATGTACATGTTTGTGTAGCACTTACGCACTCAACGCGCCACCACCCTTAGCATGACCATCAAGCTTGGTAATGATAACGGACGCAACATCAACCTTTTCTTTGAAAGCTTTAGCCTGGAGACGACAAAATTAAATCAAAAATAAAATTCAACTCTTCAATACAGTGCAACCCTGTTAATATCAGCCTGGTTAATATCACAACCCGCTTAATATCACTTCATTTTGAGAACCAAGCTATGTCAGAGCCAACTATTAATACCCGCTTAATATCACGACCCGCTTATTATCACAATTTGTGACTGGAAAACCATTGTGATATTGATGAGGTTTCAGTGTAACATATATTACAGGATGAGCCAGGTGCATTGTGGAACAAATCATCACCATCGTCAATCAACACCTAAGAGTTTGTCGTCATCCTCATTACAGTTGGTTCACACTTCGCTTCCATCACTATAATTATATGTTCTATGCAATTGCCCACGCTGTTATGATGTCTAAGACGGTATAGTCTATACAGATGAAATTTATATCCGCGACTAATCCGCCATGCGCAGTCCAACTGCATGTCGGTATCTAAATAAGTTGACCTCTGCCAAAGGTGACAGAAGTCAGAAAATTGCTTTGTTTGAAAGTCAACCAGCCGTACTCTTTTCAATGATGGTCAATTTCAGGGATCGTTCTTGGCTGTCAAAATTGTAGATTTCAGCTCAAAATCACGTGCCTGAAAACAAGTGTATGCCTTTATGCATGGGATTGCGCTTTGGTCCATTGGTCAGCAAATGTGTTGCAGATCGAAGTTGATGGAACAAGTAGAGCTGAATCATACTCCGGCTAATAGCATATGAAGGATTGGAGATAGATATCCACTTGTCTACAACGTAAATCATTTCACAAACTGGCAGCTTCTGAGACGCAAGTCCATTGACTCTAAATGCTACAGCCTGTTACATGGAGTTTTTATAGCAACATGACATCGTTTGCTAGATTACCTGAAGCTCGCATGCTTGACCAATCGATGCATCCATAACGAAAATAATGTTATCTGGGGACTGGAAGTCAAGATAGAAGCTTGCATAAGAATATATTTGACACCAAAAGAAGATCAAAACATCCTACCAGTATATGATAAGGAATGCAGGCGAACCCGGCTACTATCCCCCTGCTGCTGCAGCTACAATATGATATAACTAGCATGCAAGTTGGGACATTTAGCATGGTGAATTAATTAGCAAAGCGAGTATGCTGAATGGAAACTTATGAGTGGGGATACTAAGCAACAGTTGGACATTATCAAATAAGATAATAACCGACTCTAGAGATAAAACCAGTTCACTTTATTAGGCCCTGTTTGAAAGGAGGGGGATAATGGTAGGTAGCAAGATCATCTCCCTCTATTATTCTTTAGCGCTCAGTTTACAAGGCAGAGGGATCATCTTCCAAGGAGGATCATCCTCGTGAGCTAGTAGGATGATCTCTTTGCCTTATAAGCGCTAGGAGGGGGTCATCCTAGAAAGTAGAGATGAGATCAATTGCTCCGACGTTTCAATAAATAGCAGACAAAGGTCGCCGCTGTCTTGGAATGTGCTATTTATAGATGTGAAAATGTAAAAGGGGATCATTCTACTGCCTTGTAAACAGGGTCTCGATTGTGAACCTTGGAAACAAATAACAGAATCCATTGTATTGTTTTTCAATTTTAAGATTTCAAACAATAAATTAAAGTTATTAGTCTCAACACGGTAGACGAATGTTTTATGGATATTGGACTAACGAGATTTTCTTACAATGAAAAATAGGTCTGGTCACATAGGCATAAATTAAAATAATCAGTAACACCATGGATTAAACATATGGTGTGAATTAGTATGCGGTGCCCTGTTTCGGTTTAGTAGCTAACAAACTAATTCAACGGCCCAGTTTATATATATTTTATTTGAATGAACAGACATTGTGACATTAGGAGTAGTATCATCTTTTGTACTCCCTGTGAGTTAACCACCTGGACTCCCTGTGAGCCCGAGACTTGATATAATTTAATTACCGCATTGTATAATCAGATTGCGTTTGGACACAGCACAAGAAAGGCTGGTCAATTGCGTCTCACGTTAACGTGCCTACAGATATAACATATACAAAATATATGACAGACATCACTAAGCAGCTCGTTGTACAATGTACTAAGCTAAACGATAACGAGGAATGAATACAAACGTACAACAGTGTTTGAGACTTGCAACATCTCTTCGAAAAGTGACTCCTCTTGTTTGTGTCGTCCACTACAATCAAAAATGCAATCAAAATGAAGTAATTTCACCATTTATAAAATTTGGACATTGCACTTGAAATGCTCTTTCATTGTCTGAAGCACGACTAGAAACAGGAATACAGGATATATGCTTAGCTGCACCTGGCTGCTGCCATTTGAATACTGTACATTACTGTGCATATACCGATCCCAGTTCTCCCCTAAATCTACCATTTTAGCACATTTAGTACACTTTAAGCCAGCACTTGTGTATAAGCCGGCACTTTAACATCTTAACTTCAACACCAAGATCAAAGGTATACGAATACAGGGTAGCCAATCAGGACACCGCTATACAGTGCAGATCGAATTTTGTTTCCTTAAAATCCACACACTGATAGAAAAGCGACCAAATGAACTGACAACGGCTTGCGTAATTGCAAAGGACTGGTGTTACAAGAGTTAGAGAAAAAGTCTAGAAGAGCTCTAATGGACCAAGCGCAGTCCCAATGCATGATGGGATACACTTGTCTATAAGCACGTGACTTCGAGCTGAAATCTACGATTTTGATAGCCAAGAACAATCCTTAAAACTGCCCATCATTGACAAGAGTACGACTGATTGCGTTGCAAACAAAGCATTTTCCTGGCGTCTTCACCCGTGGCAGAGGTCAACTCATGTATATACCGACATGCAGTGGGACTGCGCATGATGGATTGTGATCAACTGCATATATCGATGCATTCCTCTCTATTCTTACCTCGTGTCAACAATGATTATCTCGAAATTTTCACTTTTGAATTTGTCGACTCCTTCTTGTGCGATCACAACAGGATCCATCTCAGTGTAGCTGAAGACAAATTTAAAGTGCATTTAAATCTACCGTTATAACCACATAGAAGATACAACACGGTTGCTATTCCATAACTTACTAAAACGAAGGCGGAACTAGTCAATTCTAGTTACTCTAAACAGAGATGCTACTAACAGATCAACAGATGAGAAAGCTTGCAACAAAAACTCATCGTTACGAGCTGATATCATGCAGAGCCATTGAAACCAAAAAAGGAACGAGTTTCAAAGAACTACATGAGTTATGGACAGGCTAAATATATCTCGGTAGGCAATTACCTCCCATAGAATGGGATGCGGGCTTTCGTAGCGTTCTGTTTCAATTGATCGAAAGCACCTGCATAGATAAATGCATTTAGAAATGATCAAGTTATCAAATGACATCCACTGATCAGAACATTGCATTCCAACAAAGTGGCAATATTTCGACTTGTCATTTACTGACAGCAATTTACGAACCTGCACGAAACGTGTCGGCACAGATTAAACATGTCTTCCATCCTTTTCGCTGGTAGTGATATGCCAACTACAACGAAGTCACAATAACATAATCAATTAGAAATAACAAAATTACTTTGAGCTGTATAATATACATCAAGAAACGCCTGCTGCCATCCATCAAGTATAAACAACTGTAATGTAACATAATGCAACGTAATTAAATCTGTATACCGGTGTTTATATGTCTTAAATAAAATGATACCTATCTATATAACCCCGACACAACAAGGCAGGCTGGGATGACGGAGCCTATTGTTGTTTTCGTAATTACCTTTGTACACGTCGTTGTTTTACCACTGCCTTGAAGACCAACAAACATGATGACGTTGTTCTTGCCCTTCAACGGCTGCCATGCTTTGACGCCAGGGTCAACAAGCTAAAGACGCAAAAATAAACACCATAAGTGATCTTCATTAGGCGACGCATGCTACTAATGAGTACAATTCATAGTGTCCACAATTGCTGGATTTGTCTATAATGTTAGGAAAACAACGAAACGTGACTGTCACAATTCCAAAGAGAAATAACGCTCAATGAATAGCGGTTACTAGGGAGTCACAGGGAAGATGACAACAGTCTTACTTTGAGCGACATGGAAAACGACCTTTGTAGAGCATCTGTAGTCTACCTCGTAGGACATAAAGGTAGCCAGATGCATGATAGGGAATAGGTTGTTTTGTTCCCTGTAATATTTAGCAACCGCTAAACAAAATCCTTGTCAAGAAAATTGAGTTACTTCAACGTGCCACACAACAATGTCACAAAAAGCTCCCATAACTTAAATAAATGATGCATTATTTGTTTGACTGACTCTCTCGAGGTATAATTGTTAATTTACGAAGAAATAGTCAAACGAGGAATGACTCGACGGAAGATGATCCTCGCTAAACAACGAACTTTATAGAACTGAAGAACTAACACCCAAGATACAAGCGTATGCATGATACCTCAGTTAAAGAATACTGCATGTCACAAGCTACACTGATGAACAGTCAAATGTGTGCTATAGTTACATCAATACAAGGCTTACACATGTGAGGGGCCAATTACTGTAAGCAATTATCTGCAGTATGTTAAATGGACCAGCTCTTTGGTATTAAACTGATAATGGTCTTACCTTGCAAAGCTCCTGGAAGACGGTGTGCTGAATAAGACGCCGTCGGTTCACCCCTGCGGCTAATTCCTCAAAGTTTGCAGCAGCTCTGAAATACACAGTCAGATTACAATGCACAAAGCTATTTCCTACAACAGATGCATATTACCGTTGTAGGCCTAATCTACTAAATAAAGACTACATGCATCAGTAATGAAACTGTGTCACTGGTGAATTTTTCTGTTATCTATTAGTTGAGTCCAGCAGACAATTCATTGAAAAATACACCAGGTCAGTGTTGCTTCTAGGTTGCTTTGGCTGCATGCTCATTTGAAATTGGTAGCACAGAGTATGCTCACTAGTGACGAAGCAAGAGGTCAAGCAGGATCGCCATCTCGAAACAGGGAGTTACTATTACAATCAATCAAAATGGCAGAACTGTAGCCGCATGTCTTTTACATCGCGCAAACCATACGAAAACACAGGAGACTACGGATGTTCTCCATAGAAGATAGATTATGGAAACATGAGAAATGTAGAATTCATTGCAGCGTATACAGTGAAACCTGTCTATAATAGTCACCTTTGGGAGATGAGGAAAATGACCTTCATAGACAGGTGGCCTTTCTATTCAGATAAATTTCTATAGCAAGTGTCCTTTGGGGTTGTGAAGAGTGGCCCTTATATACACAGGTGGCTGCTATATAGAGGTGGCCGCTGATACAAGACTTTTGACCGTACTCACTTGATGTTTTCGCGAAGACGACGCACAAGTTGAACATTCACATCCGATTCTAGCAATGCCGCGCATATCTCTTTCAACATAGAATTGAGCACCTAAAACATAAAGTCACGGTTGTAGAAACCGCAGATCATTCATTAACAACACATGTGACTTCACAATGGAATTCTTGGATCGCGTACGTAAGGGCATAAAATCACAGATTATCATCATCATCATTTATTGGGAAAACATTCAGAAGTACAACTGCTTTCCATTGAGCTCAGTTCACAAACTAATGCTAGTAATAATAATTCGTACTAAACGTGACACAGTGTTTTTTTGCTTTTCACATTTTATTATTTTTACTACGTATGCTACTGTTGCTATTCTTGGTATTTTTCTACTCGTCTTGTTAATCCTGGGCCCGAGAGTGGCCTTTATATACAGATGGCTGCTCTATAGAGGTGGCCGCTAATACAGGTTTGATTGTAGTATTTATTATAAGTATATAGAATTGTGTTCTCGAACAGTAAGGGGGTTGTAAAAGGTCTCCCATTAGAGGAAGTGCATGACAACGTTAGATTTTTTGCATTTAGGATAGGTGAGTTGGAGATTCTTTATCATTGCTTTGATACTTGGCAATCCAAGGCTGTTAAGGATATTGATGTTGAAAATAGTAATGATTAGTAATGGCGTAATTATTGT
Source organism: Calvadosia cruxmelitensis (assembly GCA_900245855.1). Lineage (NCBI taxonomy): Eukaryota > Metazoa > Cnidaria > Staurozoa > Stauromedusae > Kishinouyeidae > Calvadosia > Calvadosia cruxmelitensis. Next base: position 40,185 of record OFHS01000438.1, read on the forward strand.
GGTGGTTCAATCAGAAGTGTCACTGTATGTAGACAGTTGTAAGTTCCGGTAATGTAAGGTATTATGTGATGTGATGTGATATTTAGTAAAATTCAGTTATCATGAGATTTGCTCTGAGCAAGACGTATTGGTTCCTTGTGTTGATAGCTATTGATCTCTCCATTACACGAAATCAGTTTTCCAATCATTGATTTAAAAGAAACCATAACGTTGAAACTCTAGTGCAGCTGTCTAACTCTACCACATAAATGGTACAAGTCTATGACGTAGTCCTACCTCTTCGTTAATGATGGTGGCATTGCTGAGTGACTTGAGTGCGGAAGTGATCTTCCGGCCCAAATCAGCCAACACCATGTTGGCTGTAAATCACCTGGAATAAACAATATATTTGAATAACAACTGATGTGTTTATGTACTTTGCACAGTCCCCTCTACTCGCTAAAAATGAATAATAGAGTGAAACCTCGTTACTAGCACTATGGTTTTGCAGTAAAAAATTGTGATAATAAGCGGGTCGTGATATTAAACGGGTAAAAATAGTTGATTCAAAAAGAGAGTTGGTTCTCAAGCTGAAGTGATATTAAGCGGGTTGTGATATTAACGGGGTTACACTGTACAAGCAATTTCAAGTTGAATCAAATTAAGTCAATGTTTTATTTTATTTATCTATTAATTTGTAATGTATGTATGTATGTATGTATGTGTGTATGTATGTATGTATGTTAATTTGTTCTAAGAACAGGCAATTCCAGCGAAATTTGAATTTCCGCTTACTTAAAGCCTAAATACAAGCACAGTCACTTATTTGACAGCGCTGAAGCCAGCTAGCGGCATTTTATCTATATACAAGGCAATTGGTAGAAAGATCTGTGTTCTTCAATAGCCGTCTAAATTTATACAATTACTTTTCTGTCATGAAAGTTTTGACAAACTTTTCAAACTTTTCTGTCATGACTTTTCTTCATTGTCAATTTGTAATGTAAGTGGGACTTTGGTTTATCAAATAGGGCTTTGCTAAGGGAAAACATACAGAGAAGATCCTGACCATAGGCGGTTGGTTTTATTAAATGGCGGGTTTCAACCGCGGCTTTAACCGCAAGCAGTGTAGTCCTTTCCTATTGGGAGAGGAATTTTGCATTGTTGTGGCTATTCCACTGCTCATAAAAGTTAAACAAATCAGCATTAGCAGTTTGAGCAAGGAAATCACATGCTTACAGTAAATTTTCTCTAAAAATTGAACAGATTGGGTGTTTTCACATAATTTTTACAAGGATGTAATCAAGACACCAATCTGTCTGGTCAGTGTTAGCCAGCAACGAAGCAACGAAGCATATTTAACTTGAGCAGTTACTTTATTCTGAAAGTAAAAATAACACGTACCTGGCTGGTAATGAATTAAAACATTTTAGAAATGCTTGTTTCAGTTTATTTTTTTGTCAGAAAAGTACTTTTTCCTTAGCTAGGGCCTAGGTTTTGCGTGCCATCAGAAAATCCTACAAATATTAAGGTGATTAAAATTTGCGCAGACGAGTTGTGGAGTTTCATTATAGAACACAGACTGGTAAAGCCAGGCTTGTTGAACTTGCAAATGAGTCAATGACTTTTGTGATATTTGATAAATCGTAATCGCATTCATTGAATTAACATGGACTTGAATAAACTCATAATTTGCCAGCTGTTACTTTCAGATCACTTTTAAAGCAGCAAGCAATGGTCACAGCGCCTCAGTCTACATACTTAAAAAATGCTATCAGCAACGAATAAATACTATCACAATGAACAGGCCGAACTCAAAGTATATCCCATCGCACGTGCATCGAAATATCAACAGAACTTTCAAAATTGATGTTGGTCGACCATTCGCTCATAACTACCGTTACCTTCAACTATAGAACTCTCACAGACAGTCTCCACTCGATCTAAGTATTCCAATAATAATTCCAAGCGGTAACCGATACTTTGAATCTTTATCTCTGGGGATACAGACTACTTCGGCCGCTTTTTACTTTGCTATGATGTCTTCCCTTGGAACAACGGCGCCCGCCATTTTTGTTTTAGAGATGTCGTGTTGTCTCGTTTCTCTTCCGAAAGAGACTCGCATGGCGCACCACACAATATATCGGTTAAATCGAATTGTGTTTATTTAAAATTCCTTCATCAGTCCTACGGGCTACGGTACAGTGAAACCTGTCTATAACGGTCACCTCTTGGACAAAAAAATGACCTTTATAGACAGGTGGCCTTTCTGTCCAGGTTGATTCTATAGAAAGTGTCACTTTGGGGTTATGAAGAGAGTGGCCTTTATACACAGTTGGCTGCTCTATAGCGGTGGCCGCCCACTATTCCGCTAATACAGGATTGACTGTACTGTAGTCTCTGTAGATCATAATATGGGTCCGGGGACTGGAAGCTGGGCACTGGGTAGTAAACTAGTAATCAATTAATTGTAATATAGATGTTTGAAAAACTGAAATATTTAGTTGTAAGGGAAATGTTCAAGTCTTTTATAAGCTTTGGAGAAGCGATGAGTCACGTGCTTTGAATATACTGTAATACTGTACACCTCAAATTGAACTGGGAAGCTTTCAGTCCCCTCTAGACGCCAGCTAGATACTGGATAGCACCCCTTTTCTATTGCCTCTTGCTTAATGTTTGGTTAGAGCATTTTAATTTTTACTTGGGTCCAGCATTTTGAATTACATGTACAACACTTTACACTGTATTGGAAAGCGCTCTCCATCTGGCTACAAGGGTTGCAGGTGGAGGTTTTCACATTGCATATAACATATAATTATTTGGTAGATGTGTTGCTGGTCCAATGACAAGGAGAGATGGCAGAGTTCCAAGGAGTAAATAATATAGTCGTTCAAGCCAGAGCTCTATGTCATGAGAGAAAGCGTAGCATTTACATCAGCACTTTGTGTCTCCCGAACAAACAAGCAAATAGGGATGACCCATTATCATATCATGTAACCAAATTACTTGCTATTCACACTTTCTGTATTCAATTGTTTTGTATTTCGTTTACGATATGTTCTAAATATATACTCATACTCATACTTAGACCACCAATCAACGCCCTCCGTCAGTTGCTATAAATGTCCTTTATTTCGTAACATTTCTCTCTTGCAACCTCTACTCC